>JAMKCH010048829.1:0-41376 GCA_023653785.1 Ophioderma brevispina
ATCTTAATTTTCAAGTTGCAGTTTTTCCGTCCAAAATTACTTGTTTGTATTTGCTCTGTGCACCCACAACAGCATCTGGTACTTTAGGTCAGGCAGTCTGAGGGTCCCATCGGCGGTCCGGTAAGTACAGAATCTGTTTCTAAAGTTGGAAAAAAAAGTTGGCGTGAATTGAATCAGCGTTTGAAAAATTCTCAAGAATGGAATAATACCGAAAGGCATTAGGGGAAAAAGGGATGTGGCCCATAGCTTTGATTGCGTTTTCACTTTCGTGGTTTGCGAGCAACGGAGTACCCGACAAAAACGTTCAATTTTCTCGCTAGGTTCTATAGGTCAGACCCAATTACGAAATACATATTCAAAACAAAACATAGTTAATGGACCCTCTGGTGCAAAAATTCTCCAGAACCCCTTCGTTTTCGGGATATTTGAGATTTATTTCATTACATACTTCGCTATATGACGGACTTTGTACTCTCGCGCAGTACGAATTTAGATAATAGCTTTCACAGTCTGATACAGACTACACCGGAAATACTACTGGACTGCCATAAGGTCAGGAGAAACAGGGACCTAAGGCCGACGAACAAGAAAGTAGAGGCATACTGTATATGAAATCAGTAGCTAATGATCCCGGTCGTACGTGGCTCAGTGTTATTCACGCTATGGCAATACGTCATACTGCAGTCTAGTTAGGACTCGCGTCCGTTTGCGGCGCTTATCATTACAAAACGTGTACGGGCATTTTTACAGAATTTCACCGGTCTGAAGCCTATGATAATTTCCCCCAGCCGAAGCGAGCGATTGGCATGCGTAATACCGACTTTGACAAGATCAAACGTTACGCATGGTTATGAGACAGAACTCCGCTCTCGCTGACGACTGGAAGTATACTCATGCGCTTTTTAAAATGTTTACAAAAATGCGGTCGCACATGTATGACCTTTCAATTCACCTGTCTCATGTCACTGGATTCCGGTTTGGACTACGTCTGTGAAGGGGAAATGATCGTCTTTTTCAGTTTATATTTCTTCCTGAAAATTAATTAAACATTAAGGGTTGTTCTTTTTCTTACGATGTCTTACAGCCAAAAGTAAGTAAATTTTCTAAAAATGGACTCATTTTAGAGAATCATTACCGTAAATTTCGGAATTAAGCGCGGCTTATATGTTGTTTTCAAAGGCTTCAGGATGCCGCGGGCTTTATAAACCCGAGCGGCTGATACGTTGATGTTTAAGTTTAACAATTAAAAACCCACAAGTGAGTGACTTGAAAGAAACTATAAAAATTTAAACCCACCGACAATCTGAAGTGTCCTCAATTATCCCAACTTGACGTGTGGTGTAAACATCCTTGTGTGATTATTGCACACTTGATAATTGATAAATCTTATTGAAAGTACTTTTCAGTTGAGCCTCTACGTATATAACATTAAAAAGCCGCAGTGAAGCCGGCATCGTCTATACAAATGATAGACCATGAATCAACTATTTCGATCGCCCACCCAGACAATACCGTGTTTGTAATTACTCGCAACATCGACCAGCGGGGACCAGCTCGATCGCCCAGACAGACACAATACGCTTTGTGTAATTAATCCCAACATCGACCAGCGGGGAACCAGCAAAGATCGAAAAACAAGACACCTTTGTTGTTTCTTGGCCATCAATGGAAAATTTTCCCGTGTATTTTAAACAACTAAAAAACGTCCGCAATTAAGTATGTCTGCAGCTTTTTTTTAAAAAAAAGCGGCTTATCCGCCGCGGGCTTATAGTCCGACAATTACGATAAGTTAGCAAAAGTATTTTTACATTAGTCTAGAGTTCATTTGTGCAGACTCGAGGGCCAGTAAAATGTCAGGTTATTAAAAGATAAGGGCCACTCGAGTCATGCTTAGCAGGACTGACCTTGTTAAAGGAAACGTTATGTGAAGTCCCAATTATTAGGACTAACTAGTTCTGCTAAGCATAACTCCACATTATGTCTTTAACATGTTGTCATTAAAGGCCGACTCAGAGATTTCCTGAGGAGGGCGCCCTCAATTTCCAAAACAATCGTGTTTTTTGCATGTACATAATGGTTGTCCATATACTAATCACTGTGTGAAATTGCTAAGCTTAAATCGAATTCATATAGAAAATCACAACTTTGTTATAAAATTCCGGATCCGGAATTTTTGTTATACACAGTATCCTATGGGACGTAACACTACACATAAATGTTTACTGCATCAAAACGAAAAATCTGATTCATCTCAAATTTCGGAATCGTGCATTTTAGGTTACTATCTTTAGTTCTAGTTGACTATTTTTCATTATTACACAAAAAATAATATTTCGAAATCTCTGAGTCAGACTTTAACAGATGCAAAACCACATGGAATACCTTTCCCCTGTTACCTACCTCAACTTTTTCAATCTCAAAATCCCTCCAAATGTACGATATATCCCTGTTTTCACTATCAAACACTACTTGAGATCCTATATAATGCGATGATATGTGAAAAAAAATTAAAAGAATTAGAGATTAAAAATTTTGAAGAAAATTGCGACTACAATCACTCTGTCACTCCAGTGCATGAACAAAGCCATAATTGACAAGGCACCAGAGATCATGCATACGTCACATGGGTTAACTATTTCAAAAGGTAGTTTAAATTATCTAAGTAAGTAACATATCAAATCAATTCTGAATTGCTTTTGATATTTTGTTCTTCTGCAGTGTGCAAAGTTGGCTCTTTGAAATGGCCTGCTCATGCTGGTAACAGGGGAAAGGTACTCCATGTGGTTTTGCATAACTCCACATCTGAAAAAAAAAAAAAAAAAAAATAAGTTCAGCAAAATTATTTTTACATTCGTCTAGAGTTCATTTGTGCATGACTCGAGGGCCAGTAAAATGTCAGGTTAATAAAAGATAAGGCCACTCGAGTCATGCTTAGCAGGACTGACTGTTAAAGAAACGTCATGTGAAGTCCCAATTATTAGGACTAACTAGTTCTGCTAAGCATAACTCCACATTATGTCTTTAACATGTTGTCATTAACAGATGCAAAACCACATGGAATACCTTTCCCCTGTTACCTACCTCAACTTTTTCAATCTCAAAATCCCTCCAAATGTACGATATATCCCTGTTTTCACTATCAAACACTACTTGAGATCCTATATAATGCGATGACATATGTGAAAAAAAATTAAAAGAATTAGAGATTAAAAATTTTGAAGAAAATTGCGACTACAATCACTCTGCCACTCCAGTGCATGAACAAAGCCATAATTGACAAGGCACCAGAGATCATGCATACGTCACATGGGTTAACTATTTCAAAAGGTAGTTTAAATTATCTAAGTAAGTAACATATCAACTCAATTCTGAATTGCTTTTGATATTTTGTTCTTCTGCAGTGTGCAAAGTTGGCTCTTTGAAATGGCCTGCTCATGCTGGTAACAGGGGAAAGGTACTCCATGTGGTTTTGCATAACTCCACATCTGTTAATGACAACATGTTAAAGACATGTGGAGTTATGCTTAGCAGAACTAGGAACTAACTGGACCTCTAGTTCAGGCTTTGAATTACCCAGGTGCACACGTGCACAGGTGCATGTAACTTTCTCTCTGTGCATGTAACTTTTGTATCCTGTGTGCATGTGAATTTAAACTTTGTGAATTCATAAACTATGCAATTTTAGCTTATTTCATAGAAAGTCATTGAATGCTGAAATGATAAAATTTGAGCCAACTGTCAATAGTCTAAACGTACCAGAGTCTGATATGTTAGCAGTAGCACCAATCCATGTTAACATTAGCCTGTGCATGTAACTTTTACATTGTGCATGTAAATTTTTGAAGTTACATGCACCGGTGCATGTAGTTCTAAAATTGTAATTCGAAGCCTGCTCTAGTTACGAGAAAAAGGCTATTCAGGCCAGCGTCAAAATAACAAATCCATATGTACTCATGGTACGAGCACTAATACAGTGATTGTGACTTACATGATTTTGAGAAATGCCGTCAAGTATTGCATACATTTGTTTTTCCTTTTTCCTTCCCCGATTCTCGATGATTACGCGAAAAATTCAACTTAATTTTCAAGTTGCAGTTTCTCCGTCCAAAATTACTTGGATTGTATTTTGCTGGTGTTACAACAGCATCCGGTAGGTCAGCAGTCAAAGGTCAGTTGAAAGCAGGGACTCTAGGCCGATTTTGAGAAATGCCGTCAAGTATTGCATACATTTGTTTTTCCCGATTCTCGATGATTACGCGAAAAATTCAACTTAATTTTCAAGTTGCAGTTTCTCCGTCCAAAATTACTTGGATTGTATTTTGCTGGTGTTACAACAGCATCCGGTAGGTCAGCAGTCAAAGGTCAGTTGAAAGCAGGGACTCTAGGCCGATTTTGAGAAATGCCGTCAAGTATTGCATACATTTGTTTTTCCCGATTCTCGATGATTACGCGAAAAATTCAACTTAATTTTCAAGTTGCAGTTTCTCCGTCCAAAATTACTTGGATTGTATTTTGCTGGTGTTACAACAGCATCCGGTAGGTCAGCAGTCAAAGGTCAGTTGAAAGCAGGGACTCTAGGCCGACGAACAAGGGAGTAGAACTCTATAGAGCATACTGGTATTAAACAAAAAAAAAATTCAGTATCATTCCTGATCGCGGTCGTACTGGCGCAGTGTTATGTTAAGTGCGTCATACTGCATGAATTAGGACTCGCGTCCGGTTGGGCGCTATCACTACAAAACGTGTATGGGCATTTTTACACAATGTCACCCACCTGAGCCCCCCCCTAAACAAAAAAAAAAAAATGACATACCTCCATTCGAGTGAGCGATTGAATGCTGGCATACCGGACTTTGAACCCTAGTCGCAATAATTGTGACTTCACATAACGTTTCTTTAACAGTATGCCTTTAACAGTCTATATGTGAAGTCCCAAATCAGTACGTGTAACAGCTAGGACTTTTTTTGTGTAGCCTTCAAATTTCGACCACTAGTGTCCAACCGATCACCCCAAGTTCTGAATATGCCGATTTCCGATTGATTTCTCTTTTAATCTGCCGATCCGATCCCGATTTCCGATTTTTTAAATTGCATTATTCAAGTCCACTACAAAGCTGGAAGCCCATAAAATAACAAACCGCTATCAATAAATCTACCCGTGTGTTGTGTATAGTGTATACGTATTAACTCAAGCTCGTTATCATCCATTGATAGTTCCATTGTTTATTAGATTGAAAAAAGTTGAAATAGCCATCCTAAATTCTTGACACATATTCAGAGATAGACCATACAATCTGAGAAGACATTTGTAGTGTTCATATTAGCCAGATAAATCTTAATTTACCTTTATTTTGTTAAGTATTCCCAGTACTTGAAAGGTAATATATTACTCCATATTCCCAAGTTTAATAGACAATGTACAATTCAAGTGGCATTACTTGCAGCCCAGCTGAAATCTACAAGATTATGCAAATAACAAGAGTCCCGCCAATGTTATTGCAACATTCAACATATCACTGCAGGGCACAGGTGTAAGCTTCTAAAGCACATGTTGACCATATAATGCTGTGTATTCTCTGACTATGCCCCGCCCACAACGGGAGGCTTGGCTAATGGGAAAGAAGGAAGTGACCTGATTATTGCTCTGATTGGTCAACAAGAAGTATGTCGGTGATGTGTCGGTGACTGGTCACTGACGAGGTGAATAAACCTTGGGAAACACCCATATCACCTAGACAATATACTATGCCCTAAAGAGGTGAATGACTGGCTATGATGTAACTTTCCCACGCTGTAAACAAGCAAATTAACAGCGCCAATTATGTCAATACAATGTGTGTTGAAAACATTGAATTTTGTACTTGAGTTTGACCATATTGGAGTGCTACAGATTTGTGGTTAAAATGTAAAGGTTGGGAAAAGTGGACTGCTATATAGCCTATTACGTAAAGTAGGTGAGTTTGAAAGGATTGTGAACCTAAAAATGAAGCCAGACTATTGCTTTGTCATAATAAGGATTGATCGGTTCATCAGATCGGTAAATGAAGGAAATTTCACCGATGCCGATTCAGATTCGAAAAGCTTATCGGTCCGATTCGGAAACTACCGATGCGATCGGTTGGACACTAGACAGCATTTCACCTCCAATTTTCATATAATCTTACCTGATTCCGATTCAATAAGCTTCACCGGTGCTTTTGCTAAACACTCTTCCACCTTTAGCACCAGTAATATCCATTTGAAATGCGTGAATGAGTTAAAATAGCGACTTTTTCTCGGAAATAAGCAATGTTGTGAAAAGTCTGTTTATGACTAAGATGGATGATGGTTGGCAGAATACACCAAGGTGTTTTCAGCCCGGTGATGAACATCTGAGTATGTTTATTCATCCCTTCAGTAGTGTCATTCTCGTTGGGTATGTAATAATTCTAGAATTGGACTGGCTGGTAAAGGAGACAACCAACGTAACGTCACGCATATTTACATAATTGAAGGCATTTCAATCTGGATTTTGCGAAAATGTGCCCAATAACTAGTCCCAATAATTGTGACTACACATTTGACATTTATTTTAACATTGGTCATTATCATATCACTGAATGTGTAGTCACAAAAGGTTATGTGTAATTGGTTAGCCATTTAACAATTCTACTGCACTCACCTCTCCAATCAGTTTCAAGCAGCATGCAACCAAAATGATGTATATCATCAATCCATCACATAGTATTATGATTACTATCTCTTCTATCCAGTTTTAAGACTGAACATGCAGGAGGTAATTGTTTCAGTGATGTTATTCTGCTTTCTTTACACTTTACTTTTTGAAGGAGTTTGGTGCGGGTCAGATTTGGACAATCAAATTTCATCAGAATTTCATACTTAGTTGCCAGTATTTTGACAAATCTTTTATTATGATACTTCTAGATATAGTAGAAGTGGTCCTCAAGATAAAATCAGGTAAATTTAATGGATTTGGAGGCTTTTTTATCTAAAATTGGTGGTGGTTAAATGGCTAACCAATTACACATAACTTTATGTGACTACACATTCAGCGATATGATAATGACCAAAGTTAAAATGTCAAATGTGTAGTCACAATTATTGGGACTAGCCCAAAAACATACATCTTTAAAAAACAAAAAGCTAAAAATTTTATTCTCAGCATGGTGAATGTTATTTTTTTCTCAATTTAGAAAAGGCAATCAAAATTTAGGTTTGGGATTCTTTTTTTTTAGAATTACGATATAGGCCTACATTATGCATTCACACTCCCCGTTAAGGTGATATATTATTTTAACCGGCGATGATTAAACATTTTTAGCTTTTTCTTTCAAGATTCATCTCGCTGCCTCTGTTAGTCAATATTACACCTTGTGAAATTACATCATGTAACTTTTGGCATACAAGCTTAAAGCTTTCGTTAAGCATCTGGCAACACAAAACAGGACTTAGTTACCAGTTAAAATCTTACATGTCTTGAAATTCCTGAAATTTCACTTCCTAAAAGAGTTGATAAAGATATTTACGACTATCCTGTTGTTGCTTACACTCTAAGGAATACTTTCAAGGTGGAATCAGGTAATATTTATTTTCGTGAAGAGTGAAAATTATTGAAGAATGTCGGACAAAAATTTGGTCTTATCAGTTACACACATTTTTGGCATGACTCCTCCTTTGATTAAGTTAATGGCATAATGATTATTAGTCCACTCAATCTATGAAAAATACTAGGTACACCTGGACAAAATTGCTACAGAAGGTTTTCTTGCTGTAACTTGCAGTAACAGATCTCCCAAACAACATATCAAAAAGGTAGAAAAAGGAAAGCCTGGCAAGACATGGTAATTTGCATCTAACATGGACGTATACGCCCATATTTCAACAAAGGTAGCTCATAAATGCATGTTTAGGGAGATTTTCCATTTTTCTGTTAGTATTTGAATATATTTTACATGGTTTTGCCTGCAAGGTGTGTAGCACTTGCAATTGATATATAAAAGTGGAAAGTGATGGTCATTATTCAAGATGGCCGCAATTTTCCCGCCAAAATTAATTTTGCATTTTAGATGATTTGTCAGACTGCAATCGGGATGGGGAGATCTTTATTTAGCAAATTATTATCAGAGAGTATTTATTCAACCACATTGGGTCAACTAGTGCCAGGGGAGGGGCACTCCCTATGCAAAGTGATGGGTATATGCCTCGGCCAGGTGAAAAATAGGGTCCTTTCGGATAAAATGTACCCAAAAATACGGGTCATTCGGTACACAAGCTGAATAAAATGGGGTCATCCAGTATTAAAATTTAAGGGGGAAAATGATGTTAAAACCTGAAATTAAAATATGAAATGCATCTTTTCCAGAGTTCAAACTGCCATGGAATTATAAAATTGATGCCATGATATTATAAATTTGTTAAAAATGTGCACGTAGGCTGCAAAAATTTTGAATTTAGGTGTTCAAATTCTTTAAAAAAGTGGATAATTTTATGCAAACTTGTGATAAAAGTGGATAGCAGGAAAGAAGAAAATGGGGGTCATTAAGTATGTGAACATTGTGAAAAGCAGGTCATTTGGTAATAGCCTGAGTAATATAGGACAGCAGCATAAAAAGGCGGCCAAGCATTCCAGACGTCACCAAAGTCTACATCTCACAGACCTTTACTACGCAGCTCTAACAGGGGATATGATATGTGCTGCACAAGATCTACTGCAAAGCATCATTTGAGAATGCTGCAGATAAAGTCAACCTACATCTATATAAATGCCAAAGAGACGGAGTGGAATAAATGACCGTCAACATGGTCAATGAGGAAGAGAATCATCAACCTATCTGCAGTTCACACGGTACCCAACTCAAAAGGTTAGACCTCAAGTACCTCGGGTCCGATTGATTTCTCTTTTAATCTGCCGATCCGATCCCGATTTCCGATTTTTTAAAATTGCATTATTCAAGTCCATTGCGAAGCTGAGAGCCCATAAAATAACAAACCGCAATCAATAAATCTACCTGTGTGTTGTTTATAGTGTATACGTATTAACTCACCTTGTTATCATCCATTCATAGTTCCATTGTTTATTAGATTGAAAAAAGTCGGAAATGGGAATTGAGATTATTATCGTAAACCAAAGTTGAAATAGCCGTCCTAAATTCTTGACACATATTCAGAGATAGACCATACAATCTGAGAACACATTTGTTGTGTTCATATTAGCCAGATTTACCTTTATTTTTGGTAAGTATTCCCAGTATTCCCAAGTCTAATCGACATAGTACAATTCAAGTGGCATTACTTGCAGTCCAGCTGAAATCTACAAGATTATGCAAATAACAAGAGTCCCGCCAATGTTATTGCAACATTCAACATACCACTACAGGTCACAGCTGTAAGCTTTTAAAGCACGTGTTGGCCATAGAATGCTGTGTATGACTTCTTTGACTATGCCCCGCCAACAACGGGAGGCGTGGCTAATGGGAAAGAAAGAAGTGACCTGATTATTGCTCTGATTGGTCAACAAGAAGTATGTGAGTGATATGTCGATGACTGGATCACCGACGAGGTGAATACACCCGGGGAAACACCCATATCACCTAGACAATATACTAATTATGCCCAAAAACTCTTTCCTGGTAGTAAATGACACAATCGGTATGTTTCGAGCTTGTTACGAAGGGAAGATTTTCAATTGCAATTTTCTCGAAACACATATTTTTTTGAGATAGATCAGTATGTGATGAAACTAAAATGATAGTATGATACTAAAATCTCAGGTTTGGTTGTATGAAAGTTGAGGTCGAGGCTGAGGATCAGGCAGTGCCCCCTTAAAGGTGCAACAAGAGATTTCAAATTGGGGGAACGAGTTGGCGCAGTGTATCTTCCCTCGCCTTTCACCAATGAGGTCTCGGGTTCGATTCCCGGCAGGGGCTCGTTCTCGGTGGCTTTATGTGAATTTGGTTTCTCGATCCATACTCGTTTTTTTTTTTTTTTTTTTTGGGGTGCGGTGTTGCGGCATGTTGGGGAGGGGGTGGAGTGTTGTAGTTGCTTTTACCTCATGTTAATGATCGCGACATTCGGCGGGGACATATTTTACGCATCGCGTAAATACGAGTTCACCTTGTTTATAGTGTATACGTATTAACTCACCTTGTTATCATCCATTCATAGTTCCATTGTTTATTAGATTGAAAAAAGTCGGAAATGGGAATTGAGATTATTATCGTAAACCAACGTTGAAATAGCCGTCCTAAATTCTTGACACATATTCAGAGATAGACCATACAATCTGAGAACACATTTGTTGTGTTCATATTAGCCAGATTTACCTTTATTTTTGGTAAGTTTTCCCAGTATTCCCAAGTCTAATCGACATAGTACAATTCAAGTGGCATTACTTGCAGTCCAGCTGAAATCTACAAGATTATGCAAATAACAAGAGTCCCGCCAATGTTATTGCAACATTCAACATACCACTGCAGGTCACAGCTGTAAGCTTTTAAAGCACGTGTTGGCCATAGAATGCTGTGTATGACTTCTTTGACTATGCCCCGCCAACAACGGGAGGCGTGGCTAATGGGAAAGAAAGAAGTGACCTGATTATTGCTCTGATTGGTCAACAAGAAGTATGTGAGTGATATGTCGATGACTGGATCACCGACGAGGTGAATACACCCGGGGAAACACCCATATCACCTAGACAATATACTAATTATGCCCAAAGAGGTGAGTGACTGGCTATGATGGAACTTTCCCACGCTGTAAACAAGCAATTAACAGCGCCAATTATGTCAAATACAATGTGTGTTGAAAACATTGAATTTTGTACTTGAGTTTGACATATTGGAGCACTACAGATTTGTGGTCAGAAAATGTAAAGGTTGGGAAAAGTGGATTGCTAGCCTATTACGTAAAGTAGGTGAGTTTGAAAGGATTGTGAATCTAAGTAAAAATGAAGCCAGACTATTGCTTTGTCATAATAAGGGTTGATCGGTTCATCAGATCGGTAAATGAAGGAAATTTCACCGATGCCGATTCAGATTCGAAAAGTGTATTATCGGACCGATAAGGAAACTACCGATGCGATCGGTTGGACACTAAAGTTTACAGTCATATTAAACAGTGTTTCCTAGATAACCAGCATTTATTTTTAACTGAATTTAAAAACTCTTTCCTGGTAGTAAATGACACAATCGGTATGTTTCGAGCTTGTTACGAAGGGAAGATTTTCAATTGCAATTTTCTCGAAACACATATTTTTTTGAGATAGATCAGTATGTGATGAAACTAAAATGATAGTATGATACTAAAATCTCAGGTTTGGTTGTATGAAAGTTGAGGTCGAGGCTGAGGATCAGGCAGTGCCCCCTTAAAGGTGCAACGAGAGATTTCAAATTACAGGTGTCCCTAAAAAATGTGAAAATTCTGATTTTTGTACTGGTGGAAAGCTCTCTATCAAAAATTTCCCCTTCTGAAAGGATTAAGCTGAGAACTTTTTCTTTGGTACAAAAATTGTGAAATTTTTAATTTTGTATAGGAGCAAATACGAAATTCGGCCTATGTTTTCTATTGAAATATAAGCATATACAAATCACCTTTTGTTTTCATTTTAAGTTATTTCTGTAGCCAAATAAAAGGTGTGTCTAATCTATATGAAATCACTACATTTCACAGAAAAGATGGATGGCTTGAAATCTCTCGTTGCACCTTTAAGTAAAACTTACTGCAAAACAAAATGAGAAAGGCTTTCTGTACCCTTTGGATTACACATTTTTTTCTGTCATCATATACTTTGATGGATGACGGGGAAAAAGTGAGTAAACCATAGGGTGCAGAGAGCTTGTTTTGTTTTGTTACATTTTACAAGCCCATAGGTACAGCACCAAAGCAAAACATACTGAGTGCAGTACATGTATCTGTCCACAGTGATATGCATAAATCTAGATTTTGCTAGACTGTGAGCGACACTGTAGATCAAAGCAAATGAAGTAGTGTTTACTGTGTGAATTTGCCATCAATATTTGATATGTTTGTCTCTGATTACAGCACCAGCAAACCAGTGTGCCTATTCTGACAGTGAATATGGAGTTAATAGAGAATGCTGTGGCCTTTACACCACCATTAGATCAGAGTACAGCCATTACTAGTGTGCTGGAGAATGTTAACACATGGTTGGAGGAATTTGTAGCTAGGGGGACCTTGGTCAGGATGCTTAATACAGAAATAGAGGTAGGTGTGTGACTACAATGACAACAAGTGTGCTAAGTAATCTGTGTTAAATTTTGTTTACACTTTAAAATATACAATGTGAAATCCCTGTATCTTATTTTAAGGTTTTAATTTTTTTGGCTTGAAAAGCAGATAGTAGAAGACCAGCCTGTAGATCCCGTGACCAAACTCTTGCAACCCGTGCAACTTTTAATAGTTCAAATGTTACTCTTGACCTTGAAGTGCAAAATGGCCTGAAATAGCCGCCATTTTGCATTTCAAGGTCAAGACTAACATTTGAAGTATTTAAAGTTACAAAATTGAATTTGTCATGCACAAAAACATATAATTAGACACTTACATCTTTAAAATCGGTTTATATTAACGATTTGACCTTGACTGAAAGTGCATTGACCTTTGGACATTTTTGGCCATAGCGTCCTCATTTGAAGTCGGATCTATAACAAACTATACATTTTTTGATTCCGTATGATAAGGCGAGTAATTTGACATGCATATTAATTCAATTGCGGCAGTTCTCAATTTTTACCCCCGTGTTAACTTTGTTTGCCCCTTCCCCAAAATGCCGGAACATTGAAGCGGCAAGCCCAAGTCAAAAACCTTCAATATTGATCAGGGAACCCCAAGACGCCTTCAAATCTTTGTCTCCAGAGTTTGGTCACGGGATCTACAGGCTGGTCTTCTACTAAGAGGGAGATATTGCGAGGGAGCAGATGTCTGTGTGTTCCAGTTTGGTTAGGTGTTGGTTAAATGTATGTGTGTGTTCCAGTTTGGTTAGGTTTTCGTTTTTCAGGACTGCTTCAAAAAGTTGAAGTCCGATTTAAATCAGACTTAGGGTTAAGGTGCAATAGAGGTTCCTTCATATGTGGATGATGTCAAAGGTCATGGACCAAGGTCAAAGATCATCTGAGGTCATGTTCCAGACTGCCATCTTGCCAGGGGGATGACACAAGTTTACTTGCAGTATTTTTTAAAAGCATAAATGATGTAAACCACTTATTTGATAGTGTTATGTGTCCTGATCATGTTACTTTTACTATAACCAAACATGGATAACAACCTCATAGTCACTGACAATATTCACAATCTATCATTTGTATAGATGTAATGAACATTTATGCATATGAGCTTTATTTCATAAGGCTATTTATTTATGTATCACAAAACTGTGCCTTTCTGCCAGATGGGTTTGCATACAGATCAGAAGGTTACTGGTTCAAACCCCTGTGAATCCTTTCTTTGATTAAATCTATCTTATTATATCTTTGAGTAAGAATCAATCAAACTTGCCAGTATATGAGGTTTACCACCAGGCTTTGTTATGGTTAAAAATATCACTTCCTGATCTGCAGGTATTTTTCTGCAAATAATGTAAATTCTTTGTTTCTTCTTGTTAAGGATAGTTATTATAGTGTATACTGTAACCCATAAGAGAGACACCGTAACTGCCTGGTCTTCAAATAAATAACAGTCTATACTCCTGAGTGATGTTACATTTTAACAGACTAACACAATTCATCATGGTGCAGCACTTTTTTCTCAAATGTCTTTGAAGTTTTAATATATCCAGTGAAGCGTGGTCATTATGCATGCCTTCCATTTGGGTATGGTAACAGGCATCGGCACCATTTTGTTTCAGGTTCATAGCACATGAATTATACACTGCAAGTGTTAAAACATACCTCCTTTTGAGGTATTTTCATGTGTCATAATTATTTGGTTTGGTAAAAATTGAAGAAAAATGCACACACAGGTCTCAATCAAATCTCATACACAGTGGCCTTGATTTTGTACTACATGTCATGGATTAGAAGTCATATTTTCAATTAACATTGTACATTGATTGGAGTGAATATCATACTTTATCACAGCTTCAACATCTTACTAATACTTCTAAAGCTGCTGGTGTAAACACTGAAGACAGCTGAAAGCAAAATATATGTTGACTCATGGTCAGGCAGGCAGATAAGCAGTGTCCTTAACACTATGAGTACTACCTGCCAAATGATCATATTAGAACATAAGGATGCAATGAGAGATTTCCAGGCATCCATATTTTCTATCATATGTAGTGGTAGACAATCAATAGATTTCTTACATTTAATTTTGTTAAAGAAATGTCTCAAGAATGAAAACAAAAGGTGATTTTTACCCGCTGTTATATTTCAATATAAAACATGGGCTGAATTTCCTATTTGCTCCAATAGGAAATTAAAAACTTCATAATTTTTGTACCAAACAAATAATTCTCAGCGTAATCCTTTCAGATGGGGATATTTTTGCGAGAAAGTTTTACATCAGTGCAAAAATCTGAATTTTAACATTTTTAGGGACACCTGTTCTGTGAAATCTCTCGTAGTCTCTCGCACCTTTAAACGATTTCTTTGGCCAATTGGCAATATGGTAAGAATGGTGATAGGGCTAAGCGGGTTAGAGCTAAACCATTTGGAAACTGCATTTCAACTGCTTATTGGAATTAATTAATATATAATGTAATTAGCCAATCAAAAATTCTTTATAAAATGGCAAGTAGTGCTCAGGGGATTAATAAAAAGTGATTATTACTGATTATGTCATACTCACAGAATATCCAAGTGAAATTATTCTAAGAAACTGCTTGATCCACATATTGTAGATGTTAAACGCATGTAATTAAGAAATAAAGGGTGATGCAGTATCCTTTATGGGCGAATAATGTGTCCGAGGTCGGGAAAAAATAAATAATGGACGAGGCGCAGCCGAGTCCATTATTTTATTTTTTATCGGCCGAGGATACATTATGAGCCCACAAATAATACTGCAAACCCTTTATTTCTATTCTATTACCGAAAACAGCGTGATATAATGAGAAAATGCATTCGCGACCCATTATTGCAGAATAATGGGCCGTAAACTGACCAATCAGAATGCAGCATTTTCAATAATGGGCAGCAGAGGTAATAGAATATCCCATTTTGCCTATTCATAACCATGTATGATGGCCATTTGATATACATGTGATAATCATATGACTTTGTTTTAGGGTGGTTACCAGGATTACATAGCCATTGATGAGGAAGTACAGCAACTGAGTGAGCATATAGTAGGTGTGGTCATAGAGAATGGAGATGAATGCAAGGTAAAAACAAGATACAAATAAAATAGTCAAGTAGTATGTTAAATGGGGTTCAAATATTAAGGGACATATCAGAAACTCTGAACTTGCTATATCCTTGAATATTTATTAATCTTCCCATGGAGATGGCCAGCACACGGAAGTATTGAAAAAAAAATGTGTGCTTGACCGGATTTGAACCAGCGACCTCCATATACCAGCACTGTGCTCTAGCCAACTAAGCTATCACACCAGAGTTCATAGAGGAGCGATAGGTGTTGGGTGCTATATCCTTGCTAACATATTAAGGAAATATTTGATTAGTCATGCAGAGCTATCACCATCATCCAACACCTTTGGACAGTAGTTTCACTACTTCCCTCAAATCATGTTATGTTTGTATACTATTAGCATACCCTTACTGACTGTGTATCTTCATGTCCTATTTACAAAATATCAATTTTCCTCCAGCAGAACAGGAATAATTTGATAAGATGCTACATTCTCAATTAAGAGCAAAATTGGACGTATCAAATTTGTAAATAATAACTGATTATGGCTTTAAATCATCCTCCGTGCTATATTAAGAAAGGGTAGATTTGAAGATTCTGATACATCATTTCAGCCCAGCATCTGTGTTGATAAGATAATGCCCAGGATTAAGCACACTGTTGCAAAATGTGTGTGATGAATTACTTGCCTTAAAGTGATGAGAAGTTGAATGCCTTTTTCTGCTGAAGAGGACAGAATGTCTTTTAAAATTCATTGCCATACATATTGCTGCATTTTTCTTCAGAAACTACTGGGCCTGTTCAAAAACTACACTTTCCTGTGGCAGCACAACATACAGGAGACCTTTGAGGAATTCCTGCATGGCCGACTCAGTTCAAATCCAATGAGGGCGCTAGACAAGCTAGGCCCATCGTCAAGATTGAGGTCGGCTGCGTCAGAGAGGTCACAGAAGAGTGCACAGAGTGGAAGGTGCGTACTTAAAATAGATTAATACACTCCTACATATAGCAGCCAATAATAGATTAATACACTCCTACATATAGCAGCCAATAATAGATTAATACACTCCTACATATAGCAGCCAATAATAGATTAATACACTCCTACATATAGCAGCCAATAAGATAAAAGGTCAGAAAAATATGCACTCCGCTTACTACGTGCAGTGCTTTCGAACGTGTGCGCATTGCGTAGGTCTGATTCATTTCCATCGGAGGTAGATGCATTTATATTGTTCGTATTTCCCGACATTTTTAGTAACAATTTTGTTATAAAAATGGTGAAATTGCATTTTTTTTTTTTTTTTTTTTCCGTGCTATATTAAGAAAGGGTAGATTTGAAGATTCTGATACATCATTTCAGCCCAGCATCTGTGTTGATAAGATAATGCCCAGGATTAAGCACACTGTTGCAAAATGTGTGTGATGAATTACTTGTCTTAAAGTGATGAGAAGTTGAATGCCTTTTTCTGCTGAAGAGGACAGAATGTCTTTTAAAATTCATTGCAATACATATTGCTGCATTTTTCTTCAGAAACTACTGGGCCTGTTCAAAAACTACACTTTCCTGTGGCAGCACAACATACAGGAGACCTTTGAGGAATTCCTGCATGGCCGACTCAGTTCAAATCCAATGAGGGCGCTAGACAAACTAGGCCCATCGTCAAGATTGAGGTCGGCTGCGTCAGAGAGGTCACAGAAGAGTGCACAGAGTGGAAGGTGCGTACTTAAAATAGATTAATACACTCCTACATATAGCAGCCAATAAGATAAAAGGTCAGAAAAATATGCACTCCGCTTACTACGTGCAGTGCTTTCGAACGTGTGCGCATTGCGTAGGTCTGATTCATTTCCATCGGAGGTAGATGCATTTATATTGTTCGTATTTCCCGACATTTTTAGTAACAATTTTGTTATAAAAATGGTGAAATTGCATGATTTTATGTTGTGTATTAATTAGGTTAAAAACTGTGTATTACTTATTTGCCAGAGAAATTAGGCAAATCAATGCACTTGCACTGAATGTTAATGCTTGTCCAATGCACTCGCCACTTTGTGGCTTGTGTATTAGACGCATGAACATCACAGCGTGTGTGCATTGATTTGTCTAATTTCTCTCTCAACAAGTAATATGCATGCAGTTTTTAACCTATAAACGAGAGGATAGAATGAAATTGCTTTATTGTTATGATTAAGCAAAATCACAACTTTTCATCAATATTCAATTATTATGGATCAGAAGCTTCCTCGTGGTGACGAGCCTGATTTTCATCTAAGCTTGGACGATTTATTATTAGTGGAGGGGCCTATGTAAAATTTGGTGAAGTTCATGTTAATTGTTGGCAACCACTATAAACGTATACTACTGGGTCTGACTATTCGGAAAATTAATGTTGCCATTTTTTCAATTGACCTTTAGTGACCTTGACACAAGGTCAAAGGTCAAAATGGCCATACATCGTCCAAAGTATATCGACCTTGGTACCAAAATGTGGCAAATTTCACAAGGAATATTGTATATGATATTTATTTTGTTATTTGACCTTTCGTTTTCTCGTAATATGCAAATAACCTAATTAGAGACAATAATATGCATAAAATTGCCTTTATGCAGGCCCAGTCCTGTCCAAAGCAAGAGTTAGGCCTCAAGTTCTTGCACAATGTAGTCATCTGTAAACACTCTACTCTGCTTAAATGTAGAATGAACCCTACACAATCCCCATTATTTCTTGCTATTAGCCTAATACCCATGGGTAAGTAAAGTAAAGCAAGTTGTTTTTTAAAAATGTGCAAGAGAAAATGATCGATGTAGTCTATACTAAATCCATGGAACGAATCGTCGTTATTACCGTGAAATAACCACGATTCGCACTTCAGAGACAAAAGTATGTATACTATTATCTTAGTCTCAGTCACATGTATGATGTTTTCATTATTCGATCCCATCCAGAGACCCTGGATAGTCTCGTCTAAAGCAAGATCAAGTTAGTCACCCTATACCCGGAGGGGGCGGGGGGAGCTAAGGTTTGGTTTGGGTAGGGACGTTCCCCCAGAAGTAGTACCCGTAGCTACACCATTTTTTTTTGCCAAAAAAGGACCCATAGCTTTACCAGAGATGCAAATGTTGGGCCAAATTTAATGCAAATTTATTTGCCCTTTTTTCCTCAAATGTGGACAATTTTACTTCAAATTGAGAAAATTTTACTAATTTTCCCAACAATTTCTAGAAAAATTGGGTTTCCGATTGAGAATATATTGAAAAACGACCCATTGTCAAATACCAAAATTGGCATGAAGAAAGGGGTCATTGATATACCAGAAGGCTAATAAAAATTCCTTTAAAAAGGAAAGGGCGAGTCAAGAGGAAATATCCATGTAAAAGGTATGGGAAGGGATAAATAAGATGACATTTTGTGGGAGTTTTTGCAAGTTGACTTATGTGACTTTTTTTTTTTTTTTTTTTTTTGTATTAATTAGGTTAAAAACTGTGTATTACTTATTTGCCAGAGAAATTAGGCAAATCAATGCACTTGCACTGAATGTTAATGCTTGTCCAATGCACTCGCCACTTTGTGGCTTGTGTATTAGACGCTTGAACATCACAGCGTGTGTGCATTGATTTGTCTAATTTCTTTCTCAACAAGTAATATGCATGCAGTTTTTAACCTATAAACGAGAGGATAGAATGAAATTGCTTTATTGTTATGATTAAGCAAAATCACAACTTTTCATCAATATTCAATTATTATGGATCAGAAGCTTCCTCGTGGTGACGATTCTGATTTTCATCTAAGCTTGGACGATTTATTATGGTATCAACCTGAAGCCATCCAATATTATATTTTATCTTTTTATCTGCTCTTTTCCATAAAGTTGAAAAAGATTTATAACAATAATTCAATATATTTTTACAATTCATTAAAACAAAGACATAAGCACCTAATAAACACCCCCCAAAAAGTAACTCCCACCCCTGTCTATCAAGTTCAAACAATACATTTGACTACATATTATGGGATTTATTGGAAGAGGTGTTTATTTATGCATATTTTGACACCTCATTTGTGGTGATCGACTGGGTATTGTTGAAGTTTTGCCCACTTGACCGAACCCACCCCTGGATTTAAAAGTTGAAGTAAACCCTATTGACAATGATACTGTTTCCAATGGAAGTCAGTGCAATCCGCTTCTTCTCTGCATGACTAATTCTCTATAGGGTTTACTGCAACTTTTTTAAAAGTTGCAGTAATTTTGCAGTAAAGTTGCAGGATTTAAAAGTCCTGGGGTGGGTTCGGTGAAGTGGCATAACTTCAACAGATCTCAGTTGATCACAACAAATAAGGTGTTAAAATATTGTGTAAATAAACACTGTTTCCAATTATATTCCATAATGTATAATCCGATGTATCACTTGAACTTGACAGACAAATTTCAGGGGTGGGGAGTTACTTTTTTTTGGGCTGTTTGTATGACATGTTTTGCAAGATAGTCCAGTATATGTAAACTCTTAACCTATATAATTTTTCTTTAATGCCATTGCCAGTTAATTTGTTTTATACCATATTTACATATCTTTATACATACTATGAATTGTCAGGTGTTTTACATTGGGATGGATGTTGAACTGAAATATGAAAAATTTATGAGAAAATCACATGTGAATAATGGCAAAATTTGCATAGTGAGTACACATCAATAAATAAGGTTAAAATGATGAAATTCAATTAGAAAATGAGAGTAATAATTGAAAATTTATGTCATCTTGTTATAATTCAGTGATGTGTGATAAAATCCAATGCCAAAATCCGTCAGTATGGAACGCAAAAAAAAATGTTTTTTTTTTTTGCTTTTTCTGACCATGCTTCCCCCCAAAAAACATCTTCGCAAAAAAAAAATAATAAAGGCCTGCATCGATCAACAAACTTTGTACATGCACAATTGGTCATCCAACTCTTTTTCTGGCTGCAGTCATTTACATTCCATTTCCTTAGATTTAAAACTTAATAGAAAGTATTAAAACTTATTATACCTAGTAGGATTAATTTAGTGTGCACATAAATTTAACCAGTCCTTTGAAAAGTGGTATATTCCATTGAATTGTACACAATGCTTAACCATTAGATGATCTTTTTAATCCAAATAGATCATCTAATGGTTAAGCATTGTGTACAATTCAATGGAATGTACCACTTTTCAAAGGACTGGTTAAATTTTTGTGGGCACATGTGGTCCAGTGGATAAAGCGCCCGACTCGCACGCCAAAGGTTGTGAGTTCGAGTCCCACTGTGGCCAATGTGTTTCGCCCTTGAGTAAGGCGCTTTACCTCAATTACTCCTCCCTACCCAGGTGTATAAATGGGTACCGGCATTATTCAATGTCGGGAAGGTAACAGACTCGCTGTAGAGGAGGTATAGCGAGCCCCCTAAAGTCAGAAAGCCCAACAAAATATGCTCTTTATTTACAGTTTACTGCGCAAGAATTCTTAAATCATTTCACAATACCTTCCCATATGATCCTTGCATATCTGCAAAGGTGTATAATACTTCCACCTTTCTGTCTTGCAAAAGGTATAAACATCATCATTATCAAAATTGTAAAGAATTTTGAAACTTGATGAGGTGGTAGAGTTGATATGTAGTACCTTTTGCTAAATTTTGCAACATTTATAAAAAAAATGACATCTTTTACTATGTGATACACCCAACAATATTGTTTCACTTAGCTTATTTTTGCCATATCAGTTAGTGAGTGTGGTTTCTCACCTGCATATCATATAAAATGGACTCCCCTTTATGTGTCTGCCATTTATCTCCACATCCAGTGTACCTGTAAAATTATTATAGTTAAATGAGTATGTGCCATCATTATTGTCTTGTACTGTATATAGGATTTGCCCTTTTACACTGCTCTCTGTAGCCACAACTCTGGCCCCTCCAAATATAAAACACCGTAGATTGCAATCATAAGTCTGCACAGTTGCCTTACGCTGTATTGAATCAAATGTTATTGTACATACACTGGGCTCAACGGTTGGTTTGCGGCCAAATGTGTCTGCAAGCCAGGCTTGGATACGGGGTGTCACTTGAGGAGATGTTGGTTGGTAGTTGGGTGAATGATGTATTTGCTGAGAAGGCTGGGTTTGTAGTGTGTGCTGCTGTAGATCTGTCCTTGTGGTAACAGGTTTAGCTGCAGTTGTGGTAACTTCAGGCTGACTTGTATGAAGCCTAGGAGCATCTTGGACCTGTGTAGTTTGGTCATGTTGGACCTGTGAAGTCTGATCATGTTGGACCTGCATAGTCTGTCCATGTTGTGATTTACTCTGTGTAGTGGTTAACATGTGCGCGGGCCGTGGTGTCATCCAGCCTATTTTGAATAAGCCTTGTAGTAGATTTTGAACTGACCTCATAGCAGAATCCTGATTTTCTGTGAAAGCAAAGTCTGTTTTAACTGATCTAATCCCTGGTATCTTTTCATTTTGAAGTTCTTTTAATCGATCTCCAATTTGGTGTTGTGAACTCAGCAGTTGTGTCGGATGACTTGTATTGCATGCCTTTTCAGCAAACTCACAAGCACTTGTCATATGAGCTACAAGGGAGTCAAAAGACTCAACAGTCTTGGATAGATTATTTAGTTGGGTTTCATACATCACTTTCAACCGAGAGCTTGTGTCAACTTGGCAAGCATAGATGAAATCTTGTAACTTTTGTGCCATTTTTTGTACCTCTTTTTCCTTTTTCTTATAATTTTCTGTCAAGAGCTGTTGAGATCTTCTCACAGTTTCACATTTCTTGAGCACCTCCATTTTTTGACTCATTACTAATGCACATGACAGTTGTATATCAGATATTATTTCTTCCCTGGCATCAGGTATTCCTTGAAGCCCATGTCCCTGATGATGAACAAGTGCACATGTCCCACAAGCAAGTGTTTTGCAAGTGGTATTCTTGCAATACAAGGTTAGATCTTGTTTGGGGTGCTTCTCACATTGCAATTGACATTGCATCATGGGATTGTAATTCTTTTCTTGTAACTCTGCCATAGAGGAAAGCGTGTGCTGGCGTAGGTTGCGCATTCGTTGGTGACTTTGAATACACTCTTGACAGACAAAACATCCGCAATCATGACAGAAGCTTTCAGCTTGATTACCTTCATCACAATTACCACATGACACGGCAAAATCAAATAAGTCTTTGTAGTCCTTCAGGTTCTCCACAATGAAGTTATTAGGCAGCTTGTCGATAGTTCCGCCTGGCAGAATTATGTCCTTGCGACAATTCGGGCAAGAAAACTTTGGTTGATTGTGTGCATGCCGCTGGAGACAAGATTTGCAGAAAGAATGAAGGCAGGGTAAAACTTTTGCCAAATGCTCTTCATCATCATAAGGTTCTGTACAGATGGAGCATGCAAGGAACTCATCCTTAAAATCTTCTCTTCTTTGAGATGCTGTTAGATGAGGGCTTGCCATATTGTCCTAGCATGAAGTAAACATGAAAAAGAAAGGAATTAATAAAACTGTAAGATGATGTAAAAGAGAGAAATTTACAAACTACAGTGTTTGTCAAAATCCCTTAGTATGTACGCCCGCTTACCCGCCAATAGTACAACGCACTTTTGGATTGCATGTAAGTGCAGTTCATGCAATGAGATGCGCGTGCATATGTCAAGTTCAAGGGATTATGACAAATACTGTATATCCTGTATCATAGCAAGTGAGAAGATTATGCAGTAATTCTAACATACTTTGAACTTAGACTGAGATTCTTTTGTTGTCTGATGTGTGATTCTGTGTTGGACTCTCTTGTTGACATTGTCAGAAATCAAAATGGTTATCATAAATTATCAAAAGGTTGCTGTTCTCTCAAATACGTACTACTTATACTCCACAATGTAACTAACAGTAAAAGTGTAGATATCATGTTAAAATTGTTTAAGTGTAATTTCTGGGGAGGAGCAGGCATATTTCTTCTATTTTTATACTTAACTAATTTAAAGGAGAACCCGTACAACAAATAATATTAGACAAATCATTACACTGAACTGATTTCCTTTACACCAATGTTGACTGAAATATATGCATTTCCCTTCTGAGAAGTGGAATGCCCCAAATTACCATAATAACACCCCTAAAAAAGAGAATGGTCCGACCAGTGACCCCAGGTCACACCCTGTCGACCTTAGCTCTTCCTCAATTCCGTTTTGGCTGTTATTCAAAACGGACGCGTGTTACCGCAGCTCTGCAATATTACAGCCAAAATTAACTTTTTTTTTTTTTTTTTTTTTCACGCGTCCGTGTGGGTTTGAGCCAAAACGGAATTAAGGAAGAGCTAAGGTCGACAGGGTGTGACCTGGGGTCACTGGTCGGACCATTCTCTTTTTTAGGGGTGTTATTATGGTAATTTGGGGCATTCCACTTCTCAGAAGGGAAATGCATATATTTCAGTCAACATTGGAAAGGAAATCAGGCTTCAGTTAAATGATTTATAAAACATAATGTGTTTTTGAATAATCTACTCTATAAAATATTTATTGACCCAATATCGAGTGGTTTCATCGAAAAACAGAATTATATTAACCATAACAATGGATTAAAAACATTTAGTCTGACCATGCACTATTTAAAATTAGTGCCAGTGTATAACGTGTTATGCGATACCGCCGGCACATTTAGGTCATACATGCCATTGGAAATACACATTATGAAAGCGTCATGTGTGAACATTGGTGAAGGTGTATGACGCTAATGTGCCGTCCGTATCGCATAACACGTATACATATCCCATATACACTAGCGCGAATTTCAAATAGCGCATGGTCAAACAAAGTGTCTTTAATTCATTTTTATTGTTAGTATGGTACCTTTGTTCATGAAACCACTTGATATATGTTCAATAATTATTTTTATAGTGTATATTATATAAGTTATTCTTAGTACGAGTTCTCCTTTAAGGTAGAAATATCGGCTGTGTCCTGGATAGAATTTGTAGAAAATGAAATGGTGTGTGGGCATTAGTGACAGAAACGTGTTTGCCAACTTTGAATTTTTTTTTCAAAAATACATTTTTGAGATATTTCAAATTTTGTGTTTTCAATTTCCGATAGACTGTAGAGTGACTGATTTTAAACTGTGCAAATGGACACAAAAATAGCTAAAATCCTGTATTTTTTTGTCATTTTTTTTTCTGAAGCTCTGTGTTATCATTTTATATAGTTTCCGATGTATTTTAAGAATAATTTGTGTTTGTTTAATAGCCAAGACAAGTAATATTAGTCTATTATATCTACAATCCTGGAAACACTTAAGGGAAAGGATTGGTCCCCCTCCCCCAAGGCAATGTTGATCTGAGTCATGTCAGCAGCCTTGCCAGGTGCCCCAACATTGATTGATGAGGAGTGGGGAAGATTATGGTAAAGGGGAAGTCATCTGCTTTCTAATGAACGATGACTTCCACATTTGCAATCTGGATGGTTTCTAAATATCGCATCAAGTGTTCCCTTCATAAAAAAACATGTTTCAAATGAATTGTTTAGTAAATTTGATTTTATAGTGATTTTTCTGGGAGAGCATAATAGCCAATATTCCATACCTCAAATATTAACAAAATGAGAGCTTTAAAGCTTGGTATTAATTCATCAACAAAAATCAATGCATGTGCTTTCATTTGCTGTAATAAATGGCAGGTAAGTCATGCGTGATTCATAGGAACTTTCAAAAACAGAACAAGTTTGTAAAGAGAAACAGTATCCAGACTGTCTTTATTTGACAGTGTGGTCCAGTGGAAAAGCACAGGACTTGTGATTATTATAGTGTTTTGTCAGTAATTCTGAAACAAAATTCCGACTGCATGCGCGTAAACCCGGAAGTGTGTGACGTGTGCGTGCCATTTGTTTAAGAAATTATGATGGCGACTATAGACCGTTCAATGGTGAGTTTGAGCCCGGCTGTAGTCTATGTGTTTGTGTCCTGGGCAAGATACTCAATCTCAAATGCCTTGTTGACCCAAGCGAAATCTAGGGAGCTGTTATGGGGAATATTACAATCTAAGTGATGATAGGCTTGTGCGCTTGTAAGGCATGTCTTTGAGCAGCCACCTAGATGGAGCGAAATGATTGTTGACGATTTCCTGAAGGCGGTGTAATAATAATTGGCACCAGCGCTTTGAGACTTTTTTCAGTGATTAAGCGCTATACAAAAATTAGTTATTATTATTTGCTTTAGAGCAGTCAGTACTTTCGCACAACCACTTTGCATGTGTTCTATGGGTGAAAATATGCCAACTGGCTGCAATGCCACATGCTGATGTGTGTATTTTGGTTTGAGACCACCAGAAGATGTGCCAACATCACTGACTGGATAAAAGCAAATAGAATATATCCACACATGTCTCACAAAAAAATTGAAAAACGGTCAGATTTTGACTTTATAGCATTGCTATATTTTTGGAATGGGGTGCCGTATCGGATCAACTTATGGTTCTCTATTTATAGCTTCCACATCTACTTTGACATTTGGAGTCAATATTTCATCACTCTATTTGCCACTGGCTACGACCTCCATTTAGAAAGCGGTTCCAGCAAGCATAATGTTCTCGGTGTCACAACATGATTTAGACAATTCCAGTCCAGATAGTGTTAATTTATTAAAGATACAATTTTATTCAGCAAATAAGATGAGAATAATACATACAATGTAACAAGAATGTGCTGGGACCACCCATAGACAACCCCACAGGGCTTGTAGCAAATGGTGGCCCTTTCATCATTCCATTCACCATTAGCTCTGTGCTGGCTAACCCTGTTAAGAAAGCATTTACATCAGGTGTAATGTTTTTGTCATTTCGATGTACCAGTCCAGACATGCACTGTGTGTCTGGCCATGTGTGCACGTGTACATATGAGTGCACGCATGTGCATGTGTGTGTGTGTGTGTGTGTGTGCGTGTTTATGTACGAGTGTGTGGGTATTAAAATGTTAACCCTGCACTTATTACTACTCGTGTATGCATTGACCAATGAATTTCACTGGTACAATGATAGAACATAATGAACTTTACCATTTGCCCTTATTTGCATGTTCTTTATTATGATAATAAGGTCATTTGCATATTTTTTCAAGTTTGTCCAATTCATTTGAAATTTGAAACCCCAAGAATAGTGTTTAAATGCTTGTGACACAAAGCATTGTTAGGCAAATGTCACACTGAACGCATTTGTGTGTGATATTGCAGAAGGCTGCAAGGCAATCCATGTGGATTTTTCTTTCTAACCTTCTTTCAAAACCCTTAACCATATGACATTTGTTGCACTGCAGGGCCAGTTCAGCGTCACATTACAGCATTAGTCATTCAGGTGCCATGGGTACGGCAGAGAAAGCATTCCTGACACCAAAGAGAGTTGATGACTGGGATGAAGACATGAATGTACCAGCATTAGATATGTTTGATGCTGAGATTGATGTCTACAGGGTAAGCTCTATCTACACCCTTGTTTTGAGGCTGAGGTGTTAGTAGTTTTCTATACTTTTATGACCAGTTTTGAATATTGATGACCTAATTTGCATATTTTAAAAAAGTGATTAATCCACTCAATAGCCGATTAACTTCATTATTATGTTTGTTAACTTATTAACTTCATTATTATGTTTGTATTGATCCAAGTGTGGGGAAAATATTGATCCAAAACATGATGATAAGATTGGAAGATTTTCGCCTAATATTTATTGGTCTTGCTATGAGTTTTAAAATATTGGTCATAGCTATAAATATGGGCTCAATCAATCCAATTTTATATCAAACTTGGTAGTGTGATAGAGCACAAAGGTCAGTTGCTGTATAATTTTTGACAGGTTCTGAATATTTATGAGCACATTTGCATATTTTGTTTTTTTTTTTTTTTTTTTTTTCAATGAATTTCACTGGTACAATGATAGAACATATTGAACTTTACCATTTGACCTTATTTGCATGTTCTTTATTATGATAATAAGGTCATTTGCATATTTTTTCAAGTTTGTCCAATTTATTTGAAATTCGAAATGGCAAGAATAGTGTTAAGATGTTTGTGACACAAAGCATTGTTAGACAAATGTGTGTGATATTGCAGAAGGCTGCAAGGCAACCCACATGGATTTTTCTTTCTAACCTTCTTTCAAAACCCTTAACCATATTTTATTTATTGCACTGCAGGGCCAGTTCAGCCTCACATTACAGCATTAGTCATTCAGGTGCCATGGGTACAGCAGAGAAAGCATTCCTGACACCAAAGAGAGTTGATGACTGGGATGAAGACATCAATGTACCAGCATTAGATATGTTTGATGCTGAGATTGATGTCTACAGGGTAAGCTCTATCTACACCTCTGTTTTGAGGCTGAGGTATAGTGTTGTATACTTTTATGACCAGTTTTGAATATTGATGACCTAATTTGCATATTTTAAAAAAAATGTGATTAATCCACTCAATAGCCGATTAACTTGATTAATATGTTTGTATTGATCCAAGTGTGGGAAAATATCGATCCAAAAAATAATAAGGATAAAATTGGATTATTTTCACGCAATATTTATTGGTATTGGTCTCTCTATGAGTTTTAAAATATTGGGCTCGACAATATTTTTGCAACTCATAGCTCGACCAATAAATATGGGCTCAATCAATCCAATTTTATATCAAACCTGGTAGTGTGATAGAGCACAAAGGTCAGTTGCTGTATAATTTTCTGACAGGTTCTGAATATTTATGAGCACATTTGCATATTTTGTTTTATTTCTGTTTAATTTTACCTACAGATACTTACTGCCCCAGTGAAACACCTACTTGTTTCACCTACTTGTGGGGCTAGCTTAATTAGGAACTATGTAATTCTTGGTATTGTATTACACTATTTTCTCACTAGAGAAACCCTCAATAAAATGCTTGTTATTTGTTTCCCTGTAGACTGCCCGTGATGAAATCGCAGGTATAGTAGATTACAATGATGTAGGTTGGATCCGTGTAGACCTCCAACCCATCAAACAGGTACTAACCACTTATGCCAGTCGCTGGATGTGGACATTCACCAAGTACCTCTCAGACCAAGTCACAGAGCTCCTGACTGACTTGGATTACTTCCTCAAGAGGATTGAGCCTGAGATTGAGAGCATCACAGGGGAGGAGAGAGATACAGCATCATTCATGAAGATGATGAGGATATTCAATGAGGTCAGGGTTATGTTTTTGCATTCTCTATTGTCTTATAGTAAATGCCTCAGGGATGTTTTCCTAAATGGTGTGCTTATTAGATGTAAATAGCACACAGTAGATTTGCTCAGCACTGTATATATGTCTTGCACCCTACAAGCTCACAGTACGTGAATACGCCAATGGCAGACTGTACTTTATTTGGAAGAAGAAAAAGAAATATTACTACTTATAGAGAGAATGTGTTTCAGCCAATTCATCCCTTATTTTTACAATTCAGTTGCCATATTAATGTTAAAGGCATTATCAGTGATTTGCTAAATCAGAAAATCGAAAAAAAAAAATCATCAAAAATCACCCTTTTGAATATTTGTGAAAAGTACAGGTACCCTAACATACCCTCCAAATGATAAGACCAGAGGCAACCCAATAAGGACAAAATTGGACATTTTAGTTATTACTGTCCAAACGGACACTTGCCACAACACGTAAATGAATGGAGATTCATATCTTTGAACACTCTCCTTTTCTACCTTTTCTGACAATTCTTCAGTTGAAAAAGTAAATTATATGGAATTATACAAACTTATCCTTCACACTTAAGCTATTTCTGCAAATTTCAATTTTTTAAAATCTTTCTGGTGAATCATTGATAGTGTCTTTAACATTAGCAGATCAATTGGCATCAACAGCACTCTTTCTTTTCAACATGATCACTATTATACCAGGTGTCTGTTTCACTAACATCTGCGCTGTCCTCAGTCTCAAAATCCATTGTAAAATCCATTTTACTAAAATAATTTACATTTTGTACCCTTTGTAAAGTAAGAATGAGTAAAAGGGTATTCTTAACTTATGAACCTTGAGATATATCAAGTTGAAAGTCGAGTGAAATGTACTCCCGAAAAAAGTACACATCTATAAAGGTAATTTTAATTTTGTTCACCATATGTGGTTTCACTCAACAATTGGCTCAACACATGCACTGTTGCTCTCTGCATTATGGACCTGAAATTTAAAGAGACACTGGCACATTTGAAAAATAGTGCGCCCTCAAGATTTTTCAAAATCAATATTTTTGCATGGTTGTAAGGCTTTTATATACAAAAGCCCTCACCCGAAATGATTAAGACCAAATCAGCTTCCTTATGGGTAAACAGAACGATTTTATAATTTAACGTCGCCGGCGGCGTTAAATTCAGCAGACGATGAAAATGGCGTTTAACACAAGAACACGCACGCCGTATGCATGTTTCCCACGCTATGCACACTGTTTGATCGGTCTATAACCTTTGTGGTTTTAATATCAGTGAGTACGAGTCAAAAATATTCATGTAATATACACATTTGTTGATTAGAGTTATGCAAAACTTAAAAGTTGGCCTACAAATTACTTGGATGTCTTTATCCTCATATCAATGTCCCTATCTGTTTTGGGGTATGTTATTTTTATGTGTAAAATATATCTCTGTTCTTCCAATGGCCTAGACTATCAGAAGAAATTTCATATTTTGTGAAAATGTGCCAGTGCCGCTTTAAAGAGACATGAGGAGATTTGCAGAAAGAAGCGCCCCCAATTGTTTTCAAACCCAGGTTTTTTGCATATTTGGAATGCCTTCCAATGTATTAGATCACACCTAAAGTAAATAAGCCGAATACGCCGTCTTTATGTAATAATATGATGATTTAGTACTTTCTGTCGTGCACGACAGAATGTCAAAGTACGGTGTTCTATGGAGACAATTACGATAGTCATGCAAGTTCAAAACAAGGTTTGCTGTTTTCTTTTGTACTTGTTTGTCCAATAAACCTTTGGAACGTTCTTGGTAGGTGGTCTACAATCGATCCTGTGCAATTTGAGAGAAATTTGTATCCTAAAAAAATCTCCTCCTGTCACTTTAAAGGGAAATTTTCCCACATTGCTGTGTGCTCATACAATGAGTTGATACATTATAATCCATTAATTACATACCGCTGGAAGTAGAAATAATGCTAATTGAATGCAACTTCTGGGTTTACATAAATATCAGTCTATATTATGCACAGATCAAGCACAACAAGACTCAAATTTTTGACTTGTGACTTACCTTTATGTTGTTATTATTTCCAAAATATACCGAAGACAGTACGGTATATAAATTCTTAAAGTTCTTCATCCATTAGCTACAGCCTACAAGATTCAACAGACTGCCATAGGAGCAGTAGCACATGCATGTGCAAAGTAACCTGTGCATGGCATCGGCATGTACACCCTGTTGCCTAGCAACAGAAAGCTTTGACTATAGGTCAACAAAAGGTGAAACAAGACAGGTGGTAATTATTCTTTATGATACTGCAAGAGCAAAATTACATTGTTGCAATTTGTATTAATTATTTTGTGAAGACCTTGGAAAACCACTTGAAGTTTGAATATAGGCTTACACTAAATTATATAGCTTAATCGATTTATAAAAGGAAACTAATTTACAGGATTTTAAATAATTCAGAATTAGAAAAGGATATGATTAGGGACCAATCCAGTTATTGTAAAATCTAATATATTTGAATATTTAATCTATTAGATTTAAACCTAAAAATGATGATCCACAATCCTTTTGGGATTTTTCAATCCTGCAAAATAAGATAAGAGTGCAGGAGTTGTGCAAAAAGTTGCTCATCAGAGTTTTTGAGGAGTTGGCTACAATAATTGTGATTATTTGGGTTTTTGTTGCTTTTTGCTTTTTGTTATGTTTTTCTTGCTATAGTTTGTTTCATAGGGAGTTAAGAGTAGCGACATAGCATTTAGATTGTACCGATGCCCAGTGGTGGCATGGCATTAGAATTTTGGGAGTAAATTTTTTTTTTCGGGGTGGGGGAGAGATGAGGTTATGTTGTTAGGGGCTTGGGGTAACCCTGTTAAAGACTAATTGGTTTTGACGTATTTGTTGAGCCCAATGCCATTTGAAAGCTTTATTATTACTAGCGGGAGGCCCGCGCTTTGCGCGGGCTCCCGCTAGTTGAGTGAACGGGAGCGATCACAGAAAGAGAAAAGATCACTGAAACTGAAGCGATCACTAAAACAGAAATGATCACTGAAACAGAAGCGATCACTGAAACTGAAGCGATCACTGAAACAGAAATGATCACTAAAACTGAAGCGATAACTGAAGAAGTAACACATATGGCGACACCGTCATAATCAAACCAGTGGAATACACAACTCCTCAAGTAACTCCCGTATGAATTACCCGTTTAAGTTTAAGACTCCCCCGGTCACAAAACACTTTTAGTAACTCAATTTCCCGTACCTATCATATCCTGTATCTCATGTAGTTACCAATTTCTAAGGAAACGTAAAACTGAATATTAATTCCCGTATAACTTTCCTTTGGCCTAAATTTTAAATCATTTTCTCATATTTTTTAAATAATAAAATGCCAATATTTAATCCCGTATAAGTTTCCATTTTTTTTTTTTTTTTTTTTTGGGGTGGGGTGTTGAAGTTGCATTTATTGCATGTTAGTGATCGCAACATTCGGCGGGGACATATTTTACGCATCGCGTAAATACGAGTTCGCCTTGTTAAACATTTGGATTAAATGTCAGGGAACACCAGTGATGTACGTAACCAATCTGTGGGTGAGGGCGTGGGGGGGAGGGTGGGATCCGCACTCAAAATTTTTTCCCCCTCCTGGCCCCAAATAGAGATCAGGAAAAGTAATAAATTTATAGTATTGACAGTTAACCGTGTTCACTTTTGCAAAATGTGTTTTAGTGATGCCTCAAAAGTTAAATGGTTCTTTTTTTTTTTTTTTTTTTTGTAACTCAATTTCCCGTACCTATCATATCCTGTATCTCATGTAGTTACCAATTTCTAAGGAAACGTAAAACTGAATATTAATTCCCGTATAACTTTCCTTTGGCCTAAATTTTAAATCATTTTCTCATATTTTTTAAATAATAAAATGCCAATATTTAATCCCGTATAAGTTTCCATTTAACTTTTTTGCCCCCTCCTGGCCCCAAATAGAGATCAGGAAAAGTAATAAATTTATAGTATTGACAGTTAACCATGTTCACTTTTGCAAAATGTGTTTTAGTGATGCCCCAAAAGTTAAATGGTTCCCATTGCCTGGTCCCCCTCCCCAAATGAAAATGTCTGGTTACATCGTTGGGTAAGACTGTAAAATGAAACCTGATATCAAAATAATATTTAATGAAATCGATATTTAGACTTGAAGCAACAATTTGCAGCATTCTTTTCAAATTGCTTCATTTCCATGTGGTAAAATTTTCAAATTATAGGGCTGGATTATAGATAAAGCATTAGAATTTTCCATTTTAAATATATCCTGTTAATTTCATTAAATCTTAAGTATTCTACATTATCTTTCAACACATGTCCTGCGTAGCATTTGAATACGGCGCCAAAGAATCAACCAGTTAGTTTATTTTAAAGCCCTCAACTGCATAGTAATGAGTAGTAATGAGTCTCATGTGTACAGTCAGTGTGCAATTTGTTCGGGTCAGAAAATGGATACCTTCACAAAAATAACCGTAGCCTTTGAATGGATCAATCGATTTTAAAATTTTAAAATTATTGTGAAAGCTGATTAAACAGACTATCTAACATATGAATTAATTTGGTAAATTCCGTTAATGTTTCTTCATAAAAAATCCCTCATTTGGTTGTACTTTTTTCTGACTCACCCTGTATACTTCCTAGCAAGATCTGCGAGAAGTGGAAAATCCTGACAGTGATCTCTCCACCATGCAAATTAATCAACAACTCTTGTATTGCGCTTTATACAAAGGTTGAAAGGGCTGTTAATGTTGGCTATTATTACGCTGCCATCAGGAATTGTCAAATATGATCATGAGTTCTGAGCTTTATCCGTTACACCACACATGCTCTCAATTGTGCCCGAAGCAAGATAGTTGCTCCCATCCGAGATCTCTTGTAGCAATTGTCCGTAGTGATGCAAATCTGGTTCTGCTGGCCCAGATCCTACTCCTTCAATATCTCTTCCATTGTCACCAAGGGTGTTGGTGTCATGGTCCTGACATCTGTGATTGTTTGTTGCCCATATACCAGGTATCAGCCAAGCAGCAGGAGATGGATGGTCAGTTCACTGCTATGAATCGAACCGTGATCCTCCTGAAGAAATACAACCAGGCCTTGCCACACCATACACAATCCTTGTATGAGGCAGCACCAGGAAGATGGAATAATCTCAAGACTAAAGTGTCTCTAGCTAAGCAGAGGCTAGGACCAAGGATCCAAGAGGAATCAGCTAGCATCACTAAGGTAAGAATGCCAGTGAGAAGTAAATCTTTGGTGAAATATTCTGGGGTGGAAATATGCCCAGCAAACTCCTTGAGAATTCAGGTGTTGTTAGTGTGGTTATTGCTTTGTAATTATAGAAGCAGTGGCCACTGATGTGATATAAAGACATTGATAGAAATAAGACTCAATCATCAAGAAAACATAAGTTTTTAAGATTGATTAAAAAAATTCAGTGCATTGTTATTGGCAACCAGCACTCCGATTTCAAAAGGCGTGATGAGTCTTTCAATAATTTCAGATGCATTCCTGTAAGCCTGTAAGTGTAAGGTATACATCAGATTTACTGTCAGAATCATTTGGTCATTTTCAGATGTATCCAGGTTTAGTGTGACAGTACAGACACCATATGCATTGGCACAATCTTTTGAGTCATTTTTGGATGTATACCAGGTGCCCGTCAAAAATGCATGCTTCTGAAAATCATTACATAACCTATAAAAACTAATATCAGCAATGACTTAAGAATTCTGAAAGTGACTTAAAGGCACTATCAGTGATCCACCCAAAAGGGTCAAAATATTTCGAAATTTGCAGGAGTAGTTTAAAAGTAAAGGATAAGTCTGTAGAATTCGCAAAAGTTAAATTTTTCCAAATGCAAAATGCCAAAAAAAAGAAATCAGCACTTTACAAAGATATGAATCTCCATTCAATTACATGTTGCAGAAAGTGTCTGTATGGATTTTGTCTGTATTAGGTTGCTTTCAGCAATATAACTTGCAGCTAGGGTATGTTAGGCTAGCTATACTTGCTACAGATATGCAAAAATCTGACTTTTATTATTTTTTCAATTTTTTGATTTGGCAAATTACTGACTAGGTAATGGACAGATGCATATCACTTTGCCAAGCTCATGAGCTTGGCAATTTATAGCTAACCTGTGGAGATAATATTTGTACTCGGTGAAAATCTAGTTTTGTAGATTTGTAAGTTTTAACATTGGTTGCTTGGATCTTATTGAGCATGTGTTAAATATATTCAATCCAACTACCCAACTTATTTAATAGCAAGAAGTCAGTGTGCATTTGAAAAACAAGTGTCTGGTGTGCCATTTATTTATTTTTGTAGCATTTATCAAATTAATCAAAGTTTGCTCTCAATGGAATTGGCATATTGTTACTACTGATATTTTTTGTCATTATTGAGAACTATGCAAAACCACTATCTGACATATGTCCCTCACATGGTCATTATAATTGTTGTTTCAGGACCTTGCTGCCTTCGGTGAGCGCGTAGAAGCATTGCAGAGAGCCTTGACGTCATCTGATATCTACAACAGAGAATGTCCACTAGAGAAGGCATTCAAAGAAATCACCAAGTATTCACAATCACTGGAAAAATTAGACAGTGAAGCACAGGTATGTGTCACAAATGTTATTTTATGTTATTTCACATTTTAAGCACATGTCTACTACATGTTAAGCACATGTCTACTACATGTTAAGCACATGTCTATCACGTGTTAAGCACATGTCTATCACATGTTAAGCACATGTCAGTCGCATGTTAAGAACATGTCTATCACATGTTAACCAATGCTCACATAGTGAACATGAGGAGTATGTTGCAATCAGGTTAACTCCCATACAGTCAACCTCAAACTGCATTGTCTTTGTACACTAGAATGTTTTTGTTGGTAGCTCTGTCATCTATACTAGATGCTTTTGTGGATTAAAATTGTCTTCTATATATATACATCTCAGATTGCATGTTAAATTTTAATTTAATTTCCTATATATTGCATTGCTAAAAAGTAACATATCTGTACTGGTTTTGTATTCTCAAAAGTATTTCAGCAATTGTTTATCTAATCAAGCATTTGTTTATGATTTCTAGTACAGTGGACAACCGTTCTATATGGAAATGTGTACATTTTATGTGTGGTGAAACTGTGTAACATTTCTTTCACACATTGTCATATGCTTTTATAAAGGTTGCCAATTAAAATTGACTTTTTTTCTCAAAAGCGATCTTTTTTACCTTTGATTTGTTATGGTTGTCAGATATCAAATTCTGATGTTTACTTAGCCTTTTGTGCTTCACTGATATTACAAAGTTTTACTACAAATCTGCCTTACCAAAGCAAAATGGCCCAAGTACCATATTTCTTTATACAAAAATGAGTTTTCACTTAAAAATGGTCAAAAGCAACAGTATATGGAAGGTATGAAAAAAGACTTGGGGGGGGGGACTTAAGTATCCCCTCAATCCCCGTAGGAAGGGCCAGATTGGTACTATTACACATAAGCTTAACATTCAGCCTTGCAAGTAACATATATCTAATTTGGAAAGACACATTGTGGTGAATACCAGGTTAGAAATTGCCTACAAACCTGCCTAATCAAAGAGCTGTTTGCAGCTACTACCCTCTACTGCTAGTTTATTTACTTACCTACAAAAACTCCTCCAACAAATTCTTCCAACTTTGCTTCTAAAGAAAGGCTGTGTTAATGCTAGGTATCATTCAATGGAAAATTTGTGTAATTTTCTCTTACGATGTTGACATTTTTAGCACCCACAGTTGATGAATATATTCGCAATAATAATAAAAAGGAAACATTGTCACTCTATAATACATTGAAGGATAGTGTTGTCACCATTAATACCTTTACATACAAAATATTGGTATCACTTGGTCAGGGGAATTTCTAGACTCCATAGACCAACATGTACATTGAAGAACATCTCATATGTTAGTCAGGCAATTTTACCATTGTAGGATAGAAATTTTATTCACTGTACTAGGAAAAAAGTAAGACTAGTGTATGAGCACATTGTCATGCCTGGAAAAAGCAGGGAATTTGGGAATTAAATTCATAGGAAATTTTGATATGTGGAGGGAAATTTTTATCCTTCAAATAAAGAAATACATAAGAATTAAAGGGAAATTTTGGAGGGAATTTTGCAATCTTGGAGGGAAATTTGGATTGTATTCCCAGAAAATTTTGCATTTTTCCAGCCCTGCACATTGTTATACTAAATTTGTTACTCTAGAAAAACTCTACTTTCTGTACTCTTTGCACAACTAACATTTCTTTAATCACTGTATTTCAAGTATACATATTTTTCATCTTCATCATGTTGTAAGTAAACTTCACATGTGTCTCATTCATTGCTAACTGTCTCATCCCCACCCCATTCTGTCATGCATAACAGGTCATCGTGCAATTTGTCAATTATAAGGGAACGCGGGTGAGATTTCATAGTGAAGCAGTGCTATAATGTTGTTGCTTGTGCAAGTCTTATGTGGCTTAATTTTCTCTGTTTTGTTTGATCCATATAGTTCTTCTCTTTTCTTTAACAAATTGTAAAGTTTCAGTAATGTTTGGAAGTATTAACTGATTTTGAACCAGACATTCCCCTAAGTTGCCATCCAAAGTAGTTAACCTGAGATCTTCATTATCTACACTCTATTGCAGTCGTACCCATTTCAAGGTTGAACCTTCATGTACTACAACACAAAATTATTTTGCAAGTAACCTTCAATCAATCAATCAATCAATCAACCTCAATCCTAACCTTAAAGGCCTGTAATTTTACTGGAAGTGGCCACAATTTTGGTGTCAGAAGAAGGCTACTTCTTTTTTAAATGTACCCTTTGAAATCATAGGGCTAAAAAGTGTTTGGTTTGGATGTTATGTGTGAAACATGTCCCATTTTGGTCAACCAATGTTAGTTTTACACAGTGTTTTACGAGGCTTACAAAATTACATCTTTAGCTCTCACATCATAGCAAATTAAAATATCGGTGTGAAGCTTTTGCTCAAGATGAAAACTTTATGTAATTAAATTGTGTCATCCCCTTTAAACCTGATGCTAACCCTTACCTCCCTTACATAACACTAATTCTAATCCTAATCATAACCCTAGTCCTGTGGGTAATTTCTTACACAAAGTATTACATGAAGGATAGACCCATTTCAACTCACTTCTTTTCATTGATGCATCAGTCTGTATCCTGTTAGTCCCACTACCCATGCATTGCTGACAGTGCACTCTGCAAATATTTAGAATACCTTTGCAATCATTTTTTTACAACTATTACATTTCTTTTCTAGTACATGTATTATTACATTTCTTTTCTATACTCTGGCTCATAATTTCTTGGACAGTTTAGAACGTACGCCCGCTTCCCCGCCAAAACGGCACACCGTCGTGTTGCACATAGACGCAGTACACGCAACGATCAACGCGCGCGTTTGTTATGTCCAAGAAATTATGCCCCAGAGTATAGTACATGTATTTACTTATAGCTAGGCATGGACATCTGGGCATTTAAAAAAAATATATTAGCAAAAATGTGCGTAAAAATAAAACTTTCAGTATGCACTGCAGGTGTAATGTCTAGCAATGGGCAGTGAACGTATTTTGCAATTTTGCACACTTTGTCGGGACCTTTACAGAGATTCCCTAGGTTTCCCTGTTCGTTTTGACCATGTTGAAGCTATGTGACATTATAACTGCCAGCTATACTGGACAATGTGTAAATTATTTGATGTTGTGTGTATTATTTGTCAAAATGTGTAAAATGTTACAGCCCTAGATGACATTTCTTAGCAGGAAGCCTGCATTTGACCTGCAGAATCAACCATTATGATGTGTGCAAACTTAAATTACAATCCTCCTATGTGTGTGCTGTACGATTTGAAGTAGTCTAGAAAACTTTTGTTCATCCCATTCTATGTCAAAAGAGTTTTAGGCAATTCAGGACAGTTGTCACAGTTGGGACAAATAACATACTTGATATCTTATATTGATTTGTTTAGTTATGTGTTTCCAGTGAAGCATGAGTACATTTTATCTTAGGTTATCATGCATGCTACTTTTGACATCAAAGTTAAATACCTGTGTGTTAGTAAAGTGTGTGTGTGTGCATGCAAGAGTGATTGCGTGTATGCATGCATGAGTGAGTGAGTGAGTGTGTGTGTGTGTGTATTTTTACCATCAAACATGGACACACACATGACATTTCACCAAAAAAATGCAGACACAAAAAACGAGGACGTCCTCAGTTGACAGACAGTGCCAGAGAGTCCAAAAACTGTTAAAACCCATAGGAAGGAGTCCACGGTTGTCGGTCTAACGTATGTCCACGGTCAAAAGTCAGGCCCACCATCCTCTGTGAAAACTCAAATCTCTGTGTAAAAGTCCATGGTTGGGCAGTAAAAATTTCAGGTGTGTGTGTGTCCTCGGTTCTGCGGTGTAAATTCGGGTCCTATACACATGTCCTCGGTCATCAGTGAAAGTGGGTAGGGGTGTGTGTGTTTTGAGTTTTACATGCAGGTTGATGGAGATTGTCAGATTGTTCAAAGTGGTTTAGCTAGAGTTATCAGGGACAAGACAGTCTCTTTCAATCAACATAGTTGCTTACATTTTTAACCCTCCTGACTTGAGCCAAGAAAGGCACGTATTGTGATAGTGTATTCCTTATGTGTGTGTCTCCAAGTCCTCACCGGGGTTTGGTAAAAAAAAAAATTAAAATCAGCTTATTTTTGGTAAATATCAGCCATTCAGCACCATGGTACTTAGCTCCGACAGCAACACAGAGTGGTGGATTGGTGTACCTGTGCAATGTTTCAGACTTACAGCTCTTCTAGTTTATGCCAATTATTAAGACATTTCCATGAAGTTAAAGGTGCCTGTTCTGATCATCTTTTGGAACCCCTTGATTTACCAGGAAGTAGTATTGATTTTGATATTAGGTGGAAGGCCATATGTTTCTCACTGTCTTCCTGAAATTTGAGCCCTCAAATCCATTTCATTCCCAAGATATAAACAAAAAATTGCCATTTTTAATGGTTAACCATCAATATTGAATTGGGCTTAGCAATGTGCATTATTGCTTCTCCCATCAAAATTGCAAGTTTGTTTCCCATGGTACTTGATGGGGCATATGTGCAAGTGCCAGGGCCCATATTCACAAAGCACACTTAAGTGCAACTTTGCTAAGAGATGCCCTTAAATATGAGAAATCTTAAGGGTTGCACTTAATTTTGTAAGTCAATCCCTTCCAGGATTTAAGGGCAACTTCTAAGGGACCTCATGTCCCTTAAAAGTTGTCCTTAAATGGCACAAGTTTTCTAAAACTAATTTCATGGTTAATTTGCTTCCATACAAAGGTGAAACCTGACATGTTTCAAGCTAACAGTATGGAGATACATAAAATGGTAAAAATACTGCACTCGTTCGTGCGTGCAAGTCCAAACTTGCACTGTAACAGAGCAAAAAATGAGCAAAAGTTGAAAGGTTTTCCTTGATATAAGAGAACCCCTTAAGTGTAATTTTGCACTTAAGTGTACTTTGTGAATACAGGCCCTGGCTCTCATCAAGTAGAGAACACAATAGACATAAATCAGAACAAGCACCTTTTATGTCAAGTTACCACATTCAAATATTAAACAAGAACTTACATTTCCCCAATGTCACTGTTGTTAGCGAGCTGTCAGTGTGTCTACTGATATTGCATGATTGTACTAAAAGTAAAGTGCATTTTCCACAAGGTCATGTTCACTGACCTTGAAAAATGTTTTGTTTGGTAATGCTGATTCGATCTACCCAGTCATTTTGTATTGTGTTGATTATCATAGGTTGACTGAATTTAGTTTGTTAAAGGTCCATTTTTCATAGGTTGTATTTTGTTGTTGTTGCAATGGCATGAGCCCAATCTGTTTTTTTAAAGATGTAGGGTAAAACATCTAAAACTATAGGGGAATGTATTAAACATTGGTTAAAAATAGAAATGTCCCATTGTGTTAAAACAAATAAACTATTCCTATGAGTACAAGGATTACAAAAAGTTATATTAGTTTGCTACATCTACAACCATTGTTTTGGTTTAGACTTATTATAGGCTGAGAAATATTCATGATGAATCTGGGTTAATAGTTTCAGAATGCTCCCAATTTTGTTGAACAAATTTTTAAAAAGTGTGATCATGTCAAACCAGAAAATGTTAAGGTGTGGCACATGAATATGCACATTTCAGGACAATTGTTAACAACCCATAGACCCTTAGCCCTAGTCTTACCAAGGGGGTGATTGCCACCCCAGTGAAATTTCCACTAGTGCTTGACAAAATCTTCCAGGTAATAGACCTTTTCAAATAAACATTGGAAATGTTTGGAGCAAAATATAATGCACACGAGTGTCCTTATATGCTCTCATATATTCGCAAGTGCTAGTCAGGGACGCGCATTATGTAGAGGTGAAATATTGGGGTCATCATGTTCAGTAAACTTCAATTTGAAAAGGTCTATTATTTTCACATCCTTTCAGGTCATTTTAGCAAAAAAATTGTGATGAAAACACCTTCACTGGGGTTAGGGTATGCTGTTATGGAACTAGTTTAGAACATAAAAATTCAGTCTCTTACGTGGGTAGGAATGAAAAATAAAATAAAAGAAACCCAATCTTTCAAGCTTGCTTCTGAGGTTCTACTTGTATCATATTATTTCAGTATTAAGAGTACAAAAGCTGAGAACCCCAACATTCTTCTTTTTTCAATCAGGTATATGAATTAATGGTTAAAAGTATGTGTATGCACTTAAATGG
>JAMKCH010048830.1:0-11233 GCA_023653785.1 Ophioderma brevispina
GTTATGACCCCTTATTGCTTGTGGACCTTAGCAACGCCTTGTGAAGCTTGCAACGCCTTGTGAAGCTTGCAACGCCTTGTGAAGGCTTTTTTGCAAACGCGTTCAACGTACTAGCCGCGTCTGTTGGTCTATTTTTTTAAATACGTCACAAATTCATGATTTTGTTTCGCCGACGTCGCAACGCTTGCCGAAATGTCGCAACCGTTCTACTTTCTCGCAACTCGTTGCAGCAATACGTTATGGCCTTTCTAGCTTGCCATAACCAGTCCGGGGGGGGGCACTTGTATTTCAAAGGGGATATGATGCGTGAACAAGAAAACGCGTAAAAGGTGTCCCTTTTTTTTTGGCAACAGGCCATGTACGCGCGGACATCGTTTAGGGTGTCAAAAACACAAAATATGACAAAAGGGTAGTTTTGCTTACACTCAATGAAATTTTCATTTTATATCTCTTAAGAAGCGATCAAAATCATCCAATATTGTTATCGGAACTTGGGATACTCCAGCAAGCCAAGATAATAAAGGTATATTTACGATTAAATGCACTGGTCTTGTTAGGGTATCATACCAGATCAAATACTTGTTTAGGGTAATTTTTTTACTTGCTTTTCTAGTCGGTGAAAATACGTTTTAGGGTGCATTTTGAAGTCATATTTCACGCATCATTCCACCTTTGAATACAAGTGCCCCCCCCCCCTGGCTCACCGTAGGACATCAATCCCGCCACTCAATATTTGGACTTCCCATCTAATATGACACGATATTAGATATGTTCCCACAAAATGTCACTGTTTTATTTTGTGGCATAAATATTGGCATCTTCTGTTGGGTTATTTTGCAAGACGATTATCCTTACCTTTATTCTTTATCCGTGGTCGCGATCATGCCTGACGGGGCAGTGTATTATTGGGATTCTGTACAAAACACTATGAACTAGTAAAATCTCAATTCCCTTGGGGCACAGTTCAGTAGCTTCATTCAACCATGTATTAGAAAAATACACCCCTCGTTGTTTTTGGTATGATACCCAGATCAACCCGAGGTCATTTCATGTCAAATAGTCGTGTCCACCCGGTCGGACTTAAGTCACTTAATTCCGGTATTAACTCTGGTCGGTATTAACTTCGGACTTAAGTTGCCGTGTGGACGCGCACTTATCGGATTTAAATCCTTTCGGTATTACTATCGACTAAGTGGGTCGTGTGGACGCGTATTAACGGTATTAGGCGGCTTGATTCCGCATAACTTTAAGTCCGATAAGCTAATACCGTTAACTAGCTGACCGTATGTGATCCATGGCAACTGGCTTCGGAGTTATAAACTTTCACAAACAGAGGGTGAACAGGGAGGAGGAGCGAAAGAACTCAACTATTAATGACGACCCAAGGGTAGAGGAGGAGGAAAGGAAGGGAACATGAAACTGGGAAAGAAGGGCAGAGGATGCTTGAGTGAGAAAAATAAAGTAAGGTGTTAGGGGGCGAGAATGTGGACTAGGGTGTGGTGTAATAAATATAATGCGAAGGGAATGCTGGCAAAGAAGTGGGGGAGGCACCGAAGGAGTAGGGATTCCGTTGAAAGATGAGGGAGAGACAGGGATGGGGAGTGGGGGGGTATAGGCGTAGGGGTAGGGAAAAAAGTGGGGTGGAAATGGGATGAAAGGGAGGAGGTGCATGAGAGGGCCACCGCGAAGGATGGTGATTGGGCAACGGTATAGGGTCGCATAAAGAAGGGGTGGGAAGAGTAAAAGACTAAGGGGGAAAGCATATGCTAAATAGGGCACCCAAAGAAGGTTAGAATAATGATTAAAATTGAAAAAACTAATGTGAAAATACATCTTTACTTATCGACATATGTTTTACTCATGCATCAGGAACCTCAACACCATGACCATTAATGGTAAGTAATGGCAAAGGGTGAAGGGAGAGAAGGGGAGGGAGAGGGAGGGAGGATGATAGTGGGAGAATGGGAGGGGGGAGGGAGCGGTGGGGAGGGGAGTAGGAGAGGGGAGGGACAGGGAGTTGGAGGGGAATGGGAGGGGATGGAAGGGAGGGGAGGTGAGAGGATGGAAGGGGAGGGGAGAAGGGAAGGGGTGAATGGGGAGGGGGATGAAAGGAATTGGTAGGGGGATTGGGGAAGGGAATGGCTATAGGGAGCCGAAGTGAATGGAGGGGAATGGCGGAACTCAATCGTGCATAAAATATGCACAATATCACCTTCAAAAACTGAAATAAGGAGAACTTTTCTGAAAATGCAATGCAACAAACTGAAGAAATGTGAAAATATAAATAAAATACATTGTGAATAAGTAGCAGAGCATTTTATAACATAGATAAATCATATAAATATAAACGCTTGATGAATGCAGAAGGAAAGAATTATTTGAATGGATTAAAGGAATAAATTCCAACTTAACCTTATTATTATGATAAATAACTAACAATAACCAAGAAAAGTCATGAAAAGTCCCTGGACGAAGGTGGAAGGGGAACGGGCAACGGGAAGGAGTGGGAAGGCGTTAGAATTTAAGGGAAGTGGGTAAGGTTAGGGATGTAGGGGAAGCGAAAGGAAGAGACAGATAGAGAGGAGATGAGATGAGGAGGGGTGGGAGGTACCCATAGCTACACATAATGTAATCACACATTCCAGGTGTCTATATCGCGCAATTGGCGGAATTATACGCAGCACATGACGTGGCATAATTTGCCGATTGCTACTACCCCACAATTTTTAATAAAATATTAAGATTTTCTTTCAACTACAAGAAATATTCACAAGTTGCATTTATTTCGCATTGACTCAGTATCGGTGACCTCTCATGTCCTGCCCTCCACAAAATGGCTCTGGGGATTTCCGGTTTGTTTCGCCGACTATTCAATTACTTGCGAGCCTGCTCTAGAGGTCCGTGTCGAAACATGCAGAATTCAGCTGGCTTTCCATCAGGGGCGTAAACGCGTAATTAGACCTCTATTCAATTTGTTTGGGCAAGGACCTGTAGATGTTTCCCTTGCAATGGATGGGTAAAGATTAATTTTCCCCGAATCAGTGGCGTATGTTATATCCAGATTTTGGAAACAAAATGTAGGATTTGGGAACGTGTATTGGTACTCGCTTCGCTTGCCGGTGACTTATTTCTTTTAGTCGCAAAATGAGACGGTGTCAGCCTTTGCATGCCCTGTAAATCATAACATCACAACACCCAATTCTCCCTGGCTCTCCTCTCTCTTTACTCTTTCCTCCCTTTTCCTTGCCCCTTTTTTCTCCCTTTGCTTCAAACTGTCTCCCCATTTTTTGCAAGGGTGGCCAGAGTCGCCCACTTCACCCACCCCGACTAACACCATGCTTCCGTGTTTTACTTCAGCAAACACGAAAATGCCACCGCGTCCACACGTACTTTACTAAATACCGGTATTAAAGTTACGACCGGACTTAACCCTGTTCTTCTTCAGCATTAACTCGCCGGACTAAGCCAGTTAGGTCCGATAGGGTTTAACCCTACGCGCGTCCACACGGCAAATTTATATCAACACTAAAACCGATCAATTTAGGTCGCGTATTAGTGACTTATGGTCGACCGCATGTGGAGACTATTACAATGGGGTACAGTAGGCGTGAGGGGAATTAGTGGATTTGTTTTTTAATTCCGTCGGACTTAGTTAATCCCGGTAATAACTACACGTGTGTACACGACAATGTAAACAACCACTGACGCCGTGTCCTTGGTAGATGAGCTTTATTGTAACTCATAGTGCAACTGGAAAATTGGCTATAAAATCGGACAACTAAGCGGGGCATATTCCAAGGGAGTCCATATGGGTTCCGCAGATTACCTTCTCAATTTCTTTGATCTGCGACTCATTCCTGTTGTGTCTTGTCCGTTGTCGGATGTATAACCTGGTTCCTCGAAGAAGACCGCGCAATCTTCACGCCAGGACCACTGTCTTTGCCGTTGTGGGATGTTTGGTTAAACCCAAGGCTTTTCTTTCTTTAAGTACAGAACCAATTCACCAGCCTCCTGACCAAACTGGCCGCCGAAATAGGGCAGCATTTATAAGCCTGACATTGGAGGAGTTACCATTGTGGTTTTGAATCGCTATGATTGCATCAAAGAAGCTTTTCAAAATCTAATCTGACCGACAGACCAAACACTTTACTTTCCTTAAGAGTTGCATTACATACCAGGTAACATTCATAAACACAAATTGACAAAAAGTTTGATACCCCAGGATGTCTGATGGCATAACTAACTACTCAAGCCTGATGTAGAAATAAATAGGTCACGTTTTTTACGTACAGAACACAGGGGGTTAACCACTCAGTAGCGAACACGAGGAACTTGACATCAGTCTTTGAAAAACGGTCCAGTCAGGTAAAACACACACTCATTCCGGCGATGGGATAGGGGGCGCAGACCAACCTATCCCGGCATGTGCAAATCAAATCTTTGACTGATGCTTTCAAAGTATACAATTTGTTTAAAACTACATATGCGTATATCCACGTTTGCCTTATCCCTTTTATTTCTTCTTTCCAAATTTATTGATGTTTATTTTGGGAATCATGAGTAAGTTTTGATGTGAAAAATAAGAATACCTCACAGAAGAAAGATCCAACTCCAGCCTGCTTCACATTCAATCAGGAGGTCACGCCAAAATGTGTTATTTTGTACACGAGAAGATCAATACATCACTGTGACTCAAATACGGTGGTCGAAAACGCTCTGGACAAATGTCCTGATTGAGGTACAAAATACCTGCAATTTCATTATAAATCATGTATTATTGTTGCGGAATGTCACTACATATCTAAGTTGGTCTACTAGGACTTGAAAGGGTGTTTGGGTTAAAAAACAACGAAACAAAATTAATCGAAAATAAAATCCCGAATTTCAAGTTTGGAAAGCGTCGTCTCTGAAGTTATAGAAATCCCACCAAATTTTAAGCATCCCAAATCAATTTAATTGAATTGGTGGCACAAAAAAGTCTGTGTACGTGTTTATACTCTACCTCTTTGAGACAGCGAGACCACGGAAAATGTATAACCCTACATTTACTAGCATCATGGCATTAAATTCCTCGTTTCTATAACGTGCCCGTGTCCATCGATTGATGAACTGCAGACTTGTTGCAGGCTTGGCAAGGGAAATGTGGACAATGTCAAGGTCGTTTTCCTATTGTATTTGTGAAACCCATGTACATGACCCTGTCCAACATTTATTTGTGTGAACAATAGTAGTTGGGGCAAGAGTTCTATATAGATAGAGAGGCAAAACGTTTAACGTCATCGTTAGAAATTAACCGTCTCGCATGTTTTGCCGACCACAAGAAAACCGAGATTACCAACAAGAAGAAAGCCACTGGCTGGCCTCGCTTCTTCCACTACGGGGGTGCCGCTTTTGCATATACACTAATCGGTATTGATACAAATTAATTTAATGTGTTAGGGTGGCCAGGTGTAATATAGTGTACCTGGATCATTGTGCTCATATACTCTTTTTCTCATAATGCATGCGCGCTTAGGTGAAAAGAGGTATTTCATTGAGGAGGGGTTATTTAAATCAAGAGACTGAGGGGTCATTTCATTCGTTGTGTGGCCATGGGGTAGGACAAAATTGAACCACCCAATAGCACCAACATCCAACAACGATTATTTTGGCGGATTGTCTGTATTCGAATTGACATGATGGTGTGGATTATACAAGCACCCAACTGATAATTATTCCGTGCAATATTCAAATGTCAGCGCCCAGCACGGACCAGCCTGGTTTTGAATGCGTTTCACCCCCTTGCTTGGTGAACTTCCGACTAACTGGCTTCAGTGATGCAGAAATAGTCCCGCGGTACGCCATTGTGACCTGAAAAAAAGAGTCTGCCGAGATACGGTAATTAGACAGTTAGACAGTAAACAGTTAGCCAGTTAGACATTATTTTATTCACACCTCATCTTCGATGATTATACATAAAGACAAACATAACGGTATCGATTTAGTGTTTACAACAATGGCGAGATTATACAGCGTTATGCAGTATACTAATAATGAATACAATAAGCATCCTAATTTAATCTATAATAATTATATATCATTATTACGTTATGAGTTGAAATACAGTTAAGATTTGGTCATTTAAAACACAAAACATTATAGAAAGAAATTCATAACTGGTGAAATCATAATAATGAGTATGGGGAAGAGGGTGTGGGAGAAGAGGACCATTAGTCAAATGAAAGGCCGAGGAACAAAAACAACCAAACAAGACAGGACAAAAACAGGACAGGACCGGGGTTACAGAAAGTTATTGTCAATAATGTGTTAATAGCAGGGTATAAAACCAAACCAGTTTGAGATGGCGAAGTAATGAGTCTAATCGGGAAGAGTGCAGCAGACAGAATAAGAGCAACGAACTGGGGCCTAATAGAATGTATAGGCCAAGATGTGGCGGACACTACGGTGTACCGATTTAAAGTTTGGAATAACTGTCCATTATATATAAATGTTAACCGGAGTAATGGTATGTAAATTATGCCAATGGAGTATGGTTAAATTAAGCAGATGATGTACATAAACACAAGGAACAAAACCAAAAAGTAAAGAGGATTATACGATAATTAGTATTTGGAAATAAGTTGACTTTTTTAAAATTTGATTTAATTGATGAAACTGCATTGGATGGGATTTTAAAATTTGGTCAAGGGGAAATTCCCTATCCTAGGACCCGGAATTTTTTGAGTGAGTATTTAGTTAAGTTTAAATTACCGCCGTAGGCGTATTCACTTAGGATTTACAATTAGCTCAGTACCAAAGGACCACAGTTCAGTGGGTTGTACTTGTACATACATGGACACGAAACTGACCTTGAGTGATCTGGGTATCATAGATAATACCCAAAACACCAGGGGGGTGTGTATATTCTAAAACATTGGTGAATGAAAGTACCTGAACTGTTGCAAAGGGAAATGAGATTTTAATAGATTATAGTGATTGCATTATATAGTGGTCACGTACGAACGACAATCTAAAGGTCAGATAGATCGCATGATTCAGTTTGTGGTTAAATCTATTCATGGTAACGGTCAGGGAAACATATGGCTAAATAAAATTATTCGAGGTGGGTCACATTGAAATCAGAAGACCAGAAATGAATATAAGCATTAAACACGCAAGAGTTTAAAGATGACCCTGTGGGCTATCAGCTTTTCCCTCTTAATTATACTCCAAAACGTAAAAGAAAATATAATAAGTATTTTTTTTAACATGAATATCCAAGGCAATTAAGAATTTGACCTTTAAGAAGAGATTTGCGTATTCGAAATAATTTACCCAGGATTACCTTGAAATAAAATTTAAGCACATTGTGTGAAAATAATGGTCATAGATATAAAACCATCCTTTTTCCATCGAAGATGGTATAAAGTCGGAGTGGATTAAAACCATAACAGTTGCAAGTTAGTTACCTTAACATATGTGCAGCAAGCAAAGGCTTGCAGAATATCACAGTTCTGCACAGAGTTGGGTGTTCTCTCAGACTACTCTGTAGTCCAATTGATTTTTTTTTTTGTTTTTGTTTTTTTTACTTTACTTTTTTTTTCCAATTTGTGTGTGTGTTTCCCCAGTAGCCTATCGCAAAAGAAATGAGAAAAAATAGCTGAGCGGTTAGAGGACGCGATAACTACTACTAAACCGTTGAGAAGTTCACTTTATTGGAAATCCCAATGCCCAAATCGAAGAGATCGTTGTCCTACCCCTGAATTTAATCGTAGGTCATGAGGGCGCGAAACTATCCCCGTTAATTTCCCATACGGGCGATACCTGGGCCAATGGACTACTACTTTCACCTAGGGGTCGAGATTGTTAACGTGGGTTTCTAAGGCGAGTTCCGTCCAAAACCTGGCGGACCCTAATAGAAGGATGATGTCATCGTTTTTTGAACCCAAATGACCAATGGCTAACAAGCATTTGCGGGGCTTGTATCTGGGGCGGGTTACTCTGTGATCGATATTCATGCGCCTTGTTCCGACGATGTGGTGGCTATAACACCGTAAGTGCCAAGCACTTTTAGAAAGTGTTGAAAAAGAAATCCCAAATAATTTTTTTTATAGAGGCAAATAATTTGATCGGATTCAATCTTAATAAGTACATATTCATACTGTTATTGTGCGAGATTAGAACTGGATATGACTGTATTGAAGCGAGCAGCAATCGTGAATATCACAACAAGTGTGAAACGGCATGCCCCGGCGGCATGCATAAGGCTGTGATGACGCATTGCTTTGTTTTTGATGATATCATGTTTGGGGCTGAATCGCTTCTAGCTGATTGGTGTAGGGGGGAATGCAGCTACTTGGACAAAAAAACCTGACATGTTAGGTCCTGTTAATTTTTCCGGGATCAATTTGAACAAGTATACGATCAGATTGACTTAAGTTTTTCTAAACCCTCACCCACCCCCCCCCCCCCCAAAATACAATGCAATGTGCTCTCACGGCAGCTTACGCGTGTAACCTCTGCCGGTCCTGAATTCACGCCGTTTGATCTGACAACAGATATACCCGTGCAGTTAGCCACCAAATTCCTTGCGGCAGGTACCCATAAATACACACAACCAAAAAAAAAAACAGCGAAAAAACAGTCACAAACTCACAGATTCAGTGCACAAAACAAAATCCACAGATTTAGCATGTTTAGTGCCCTTGATTCCCTATGCGGAAAATTCCCAAATTCCAATCATGTTATTTTGCATGCAACAATTAGCGGAATTTGAAGCTTCGATAGATCGATTTTCAAGAAATGAAACGGACTCATTTTTCCGATAGGTAATTAAAGGTAGAGAAACTTGCACGTACTTTAAAATAAAAATCCAAGAAAAGTAGATGAATTTCGTCTAAAATATTACCAACTGAATGTTTTTATATCGAAGTGAACTTGCATCATCAAAGATCTGATTATTTGTCAAGGTAAGAAAAAAAACAATATGTTCGCGATTTTCATGCATCCTCTTCTAAAATTTGACGAGTCAATTCATTTTAGTAGTATGATGATGGACATTTCGTATATTCGAATCACAAAAGCAGATTACTGAACGCAGCGAAAGTACATAGTCGATTTTTTTTTCGAGGGGGTGGTCACTGAACTTCGCGGTCACAAACATTAGCGGGGATTCATGAAAAGGGAGTCATCTATGAATGATTAATATTTGCATAAAAGGACGGTTATGTGTAAACAGTGCCTTCTCTACCTGAAGGTCCCTGAGCGTATCTTTTTGTCATTGTGGTATAAATGCCATTGTCATAAAAGGCCAAGGAAATTGCGATGTTAGTTTCCGGGTTTTTGACGTTCGAAAAATAGGGGAGCTCTCTGGGTCACTATTTAATTATTCATTATTTTCCAGATTCATTATAAATTGTATAAGATGGTGTATAAACCTAAATCTATATCTAATCATCAGACTTTATAACAGTTAAATACTTTTAAGTACTATTTCCTTTAAAAAATCAACCAATTCTTTCAAGATGAAATGTAAGATCGATCGCCGAAACATGATCAGGCGCATTGGTAGGGGAAAATCTAAATTTTCATTATTAAACACTAACAAACCCCTTCAGCCACAAAAAATATGCAAAACTGCTAGAGACCAGAACGACAAAGCTCTCTGATATTTTGAGAAGTTGAAAGTTATGATCTGTATTTAAGATTTGCAAAAAATATGACTTAACCAAAATAATGAAAGTTTTGACAAAAATGAAAATTCGGGGCGGGCGGCTACTGGAAACTAATATACAATTCCCATTGGGCTAAGGGCTTAGGCCCTAATTAAGATTAGTTTACGGCGGAAATTGCGTCCACGATATTAGAATAGAAGAAAATGACATAATAATAATAGATAATGATGGATAATACTGGGTGAATAAGATGGACAGCACACAAAAATAAATTTTAAAAAAAATTGCAAAATCGATATGGCATAGCTTTCGAAAAGGGTATGTTGTAGTGAAATCAGGGATGTTTGGCCATGTTAAAGTTCCAGGGAATTCAGGTTCAAACTGGCAACCTATGAACTAACGCTGGTCTTCGCTTCTCACAAAAGATAAGCTCAAGTGAAGCAGACTTTTTACAGATAAGATGTCCCTTTATGATTTGGTCAACTTTAAATGGTGGCGCTCCTTAATTGGTCAAGACCACCGCATTATTTAAACACGGATTTTTTTTTTCAACGTTTTCATCTTGTTTTCAACCCCAAAATCTCATCTATAATTATAATTATACCATCTGGAGTCTGAGGTATGAAGTAGACCTTTAGCCACAATTTCTGCAATATTGTAAAATGAAAAACGTATTTACGAGCCCCAAAAACGAAGTGGTTTCAAACGTGTTCTTTTACCAAATGGAGAGGTCAGCGCCTACACCATTGGTTTTCATGTGACAAAAGAAAAAAAAGCATGCCAGCGTGACTGCTTGTCTGGACTGTGGAGGACAGCCTACCATCAACGTGGTTAAAGGACACTATCATTGATTTGAGAAATATTTAAATTTGCAGGAATAGCTTCAAAGTGAAGGATAAGTCTGTAGAATTCTCGTAAGTGTACCTTTCCAGCTGTAGAATTGACAGAAACGGAGCAAACGGCAGCCAGTGTTTTTTCCTAGGATACGATTCTCCATTCAATACGTGTTGTAGTAAGTGTCCGTTCGGACAGTAATGACTAAAATCTCGAATTCTGTCCTTATTAGTTGTTTGGTCTATCATTGCGGGTGTGTGTTAGGAGACCTGTACTTGTGGCATTACTGCAACAAATGTGAGATTTGATATTTTTCGATTTGCCTATGATTTAGCAAAATTCACTGATAGTGTCTGTAAATTCTCAGTTCATTGACATGTAATAGTGATATCTGGCCCATGGTCTTGAGAGTACCATTATGTGGCACAATGCCCAGAAACACAAGGTTGTTTTGGAAATGCTGTTTATGTAGTTTGATTTGAGTAATCTTGTAAAGTTTCGCCGCGATTTTCATCCGTTTTTAGGTGATTTGATAGCAGGAAACGGGATTTTGTGATGCCCCACAGAGTACTGTGTAAAAACTAAATTGGCGACCAAAATGGAGGAAACTTTACCCTAATAACTCCAAAACCAAACATCATTTAGCACTAAGATTCACCGGGTAAATGAGAAAATTAACTTTCTTCCTGATACAAATAATTTTGACCACTTCCAGGAAAAATATGGGTTCTGGGGAACGAGGCTAT
>JAMKCH010048831.1:0-11363 GCA_023653785.1 Ophioderma brevispina
TTGCCATATTGTCCTTTGAGCATTTTGTAAACAAGTAAAAGACCTGCCATAGAAAGTTTTCCCCTCATTGCTGGTTACCCTTTTGATTAGAAATATAATAGTTACCTGATGCTGAAGCAAAGCAGCCAAGGACATAGGGTAGGTTCATTGTGAGGTGCTGTCGAAGTTCTTCCTTATAGTAGGCGAGAGGACATATAATATTGGGATAAAGAGATGACCTGGATTTTTAGATTTAGAAATTAACTTATCAGGAAAGGGAATTTTAGCAGCAAGTGATTGGACCAATGTTGGTGAAAAGTCGTTGAATTTATTAGCGATTTCGACTGGATCTTCGGATGGATGCTGTACAGGTAACCTGTCTTTGTTTTTACCAATCCATTAAAGTAATTAGTTGCGTACTTTATTTTCAATGCCTAAACTTTTAACTGCAGGGTTTTTGTTTGGTCATAAGATGGAACAATTAAGTTAGCCAACCGAAACAGGGTATTTTACAGAAAAACAAACAAAAAAAAACACAAACCAACACACACACACCCGAGCAGAGACTGTATCAAGTAATTTTAGTGGGATAGAGTGAGACCTACATGCTTTGTACAAGTGGCCAATCTTGATTTATAGAATCTTTGTCTTACAAAAGAACATTTTTAAGCAAAAGTCATTATTTATTGGATGAAAAATAGATATCGAAGTGATGTGACATGTATGCACAGTAATGTATATGTTGGGGCAGGGTGGTTTATGGAGGAGGTAAACAATTTCCCCCCTATGATAAACAGATCAACCCCCCCCCAAAAAAAAAGTGTAAAGTCTCAAATAATCCAAATTGGGAAAAATACCATGGTCTGAACTTGGACCATGCAGCTCCAAGTATCCGGTACTCCACAGGTTTGGGGTAAGGGTGGGAGGGGTGTTATGGGGGAGGGGTGGTGTTTCATTCCTGCATATGGGAATTTTCAGTCTTAAATAACTTTTCCTATGTCCTACTTAACTTGTAGATTAAAAGTAGGTTATTAAAACAACATGTCTATCTCTTACGAATTTATGTTCAAAATGTTCAGTTTGACTAATAAGGGGTCACAAACGCACTTTTTTGTTTAAATGAGGAAATATCAATTTTAAATGATCATTTTAGGTTGGTAAAATGATTAGACATGGATAGGCCATGTCATCAAATGACATATCTTCCCATTGGATTAAAAAAGTTAAAATATGGCAAAATGGCTTATTTTAGCCTATTATAGGTACAAGGGGTGGTGGGCGGTACGGAAGACCCCATGAAAATTTTAAAGGTATTTTGGTAATATTGGGCCAAGTGGAACACCTTTGACCATGCCTGATTTGAAAATAATTACTTCCTATTTATGCCCCCCCTACGATACCAGGGTGTCACACAAAATAAACCAACAACAAAGCGCCCTCATTTTGATACCTTAATTACATATAGGTAAAATATTTAAAGCATTATAAACTGCAGTTCATCAGCTTTTAAACACCGAAAACAGCTTTCAGATCGGGTGCAAAATGGTTGAACTGAGCCGTTAAAGAAAATAACCGAAATGATATATTCTGGCAATACTTGCAGATGGTAAATGACCACAGACTCGCAAACAAAATAATTTAAGATTTGATACTTCAAATATCAAATATCAAAATAGCTCTAGGAAATGATCCAAGTCATAAATAATAATGAGCACTCTTTCCATAGTTTGATTTGATATAAATTGAAACATATTGGCGGCTCATGCACCTAAACAGAATGTATTGCAACAAAATTCATATATGTGTAAACGTCGGTAAAATCGGGTAAGTTTTAACCCCTAAATTTGAACGAAAGGTGGTATGAAGCTGCAAAATTTCAGGATTTTCCATTTCTCATCAATATCTATCCATCACACCAAAAAAGAAAAAAAATCCATACATGCTGCGGTACACATCTCGAGTGTTGACATGAAATAGCCCAGTTAGGGATTTTAGATATGGGATTATCACTTAGCATGCCATTGTTGCTTGTTACTATAAGTGGTGTGCTTGTACTATAATGGTTTCACTTCAGCACAACTCAACACCAACCACTCTGGAGTAGCCACAGCATCCGTGATGCTCTCGTTTTTAACTTTTTCTTTTTATATGAAATATTCATAATTTAAAATATTGGCTTTTTTTAATAAATAATTGAAATGTAAACGAAATAAAAAAACACAGAAACAATAGTTGGAATGTGCTGTGCGTCTTTATTCAAAGTTGCCTTGGCAAAGTAAGGCCTTTTTCTGTCTTGTTAGTGTCCTTTATCTATGATATATAACAAATTTATACGCCTAAACAGGCAAAGGTGGTTTAAATTAAATGTATTACCCCACTCCACTCTGTGAGTGTTGAGGATGTGAATATACTTGGAATGGAGTCACCATTGACTCAGTCATGTTAAAAACACTACTCATGAAGGTTGGATACCATTAGGCCTTTCATCTTGGCCTCTAAATAATTCTTACTTCAAAAATTAAGAAAGAATTTAGTAAAAATAAGAAAACATAAGAAATATATAGCCATTTGAAATTCAGGAAAAACAGAAAAACAGAAAAAACATAAAATTACAAAACCAAATTTTCAAAAGGATTGGGTAGTCAATCTATTGATATGATTTATTCCTGTGGAGCAAATATCTGATAGTCTAACCTATGACGTTGGAGATCATCGACTATGGCGTCATGCCCAGATCTTGTTGAAATTATAGCAACCTGTTGGTATTTGTGAAAGAAACAAAACATAAAAATACCCTAATTTTTTATTTTTTTCCACAATGGCATTTTTGGAGATATTTGAACCAAATGGTGTTTTTTTTTTTAATTCCCATAGGCTTTGTAACAGGGATTTTGCAGATTGAAAGTTTCTATTTTAATATCAGGTGTTTTTTTTGTTTTTTTCTAATTGTTTTGTCACCAAGGATGATTATTTTTATATCTTTCAAAAAAAAAGTAAAAATTTCAGCAAAACAAGGCCGATTTCTTTTCTTGCAAAACCGAATTTCTAAGATTGTTGGTTTGTTGTTTTAGCTAAGCAAAGTAAGCTTTAAACTTTTCCTCCTCTGACCCTATAATATGTTTCTTGGGTTTTATGGTAAAGTACCCTATTTTCTTATACTCAAAGGAATGCTATCACAAGGCAAGACCCATCACAAAAATATTGAAGCGCTTCTGTCAGTGTCCCCGATAATGAAATCACAGTAAATGAAGATACAGCTGGCTATTGGAACATCAGAGTCGCATCTTATTCGCAACATGCGGCGAAATAGGGTTTGAATAATTATCTCTATCAATGTGCTAACATGTAACTTCACCCCCGGATTTGATCTTTGGCAGGGTGTATACAATGTCTTATTGTAACTTTACATGTCTATTTCTAAAGGTGAACTAATGACTAAAAATAATTTAATTACGGGTAAATGCTTGTGATTAATTACGACATTTTTTTATTTCTTCGACATCTCTCAGAGACGCACTCTCTTTACTTTAAAGATGTTGACAAAGCTACAAAGTCAACGTGTACTCGGGCTAAAATTGAAAGGTTTTAGACTGCTCTTGCCACACGCACTCACACACACGTATATACATACATCATGTTGTGTGTACTTATTTCGGGACCGAATATACTAGAAAGTTGTCTTGGAGGAGATTAGTCTTCTTAGTGGAATTTGGTGCTTTGAAATCTCAAGCCCAAGGCGACGGATTTGGGGCTCCCATGCCCCAGATCCGGCAACAAGGCAAAAATAAAACTGAGAGGGATTCGTTTTGATCTTGTTTTCTGCAAACGTGGAGACAATCACCGCATAAAAAAAGTTAAGACTCTAGCTTATCTAGTGGTGTGGGTCGTAATTTTATGATCTGTCCTGTTGGTACGAAATTACAATTTGCCAATTTTCTTCTCTAGTTTAAATCAGACTACAAAGCATATACCAATGTAGTAATTACCCCTGACATGAATACATTTTTGGATGTTTCTAATGAGAATTTTATATCATTTGGAATCCGTATCACCTATCAAGAAATTCAACATTGGTCAAGCATGTCACTGAAATAATACCCAAATACTCTACAATAAAAAACAACTGTCAGAATTAACTGGGAATTTTCAACGTGTTCAAGCTGCTCCAGTAGTGTAAAGAACGTATCTGTAAGTTCGTTGTACCCACGGTGGAATTTGTAAAGTTGGTGCCAGTAGCAGTCAAATGGCGAGCGTAGCCATAGGCTTACCGTGAGGCGTATAAGGTCAAGGACTGCGTCATGATCAACACCCGTTGGTTTAACTCAAGTGCAAGGACATCCTCCGTTAGCCAATGTACAACAGTTTGCGTTGCAAGGACAATAATCTATGGTCAATATTCGGCCAACCAATACCTATAGCGATGCCTCCAGCGAGTGCAAGTCATGCCATCATTGCAAGGTTTTCGGACTTAATGTAATGGAACCAGTGGCCAATGTTACACTAAATTCTGGTGGGGTTTGTGGGTCAAAATTCTCAGATGTAAATTAAAAAATTTTACCCAGAATGTTTTGGGTGATATACACTTCATATGAGGGAGAAAACACTACCGTACATGATAAATCGGACCATGATTGGGCCAGCGGCCAGCCACCTTTAAAGGTGATTGTTATGATGGTACTATTGTGTTATTTAGTTGATATGAGAGCCTAGCCTGCCTAGCACTTGATGTACGCCCTATCAGTACCGTGGAAAAAAACTGCTGTTTTGATGGTAGAAGCCAATAATGCATTGCAAAGCCCTATTCAATACTGTGCTAAGTAATATTGTGGTTAACCATTTAAACTTTTTTCTAAAAAATTTTTTTGTTTGTTTTATGAGAATTAAGAGGGGGCTTTGAGGGCTAATTTCAGGATGACAATGTAAGGCCTTTCACTGCAATCAAGTAAATTTGTACTACTTAGTGGGGAAATGGGGGGAGGGGTCCCAAAGATGACGGACATGTGCCTTTAAGAATTTAGGGGAAAGAGGAACTAGTCTGCCACACACTGTGATCATTTAGTTTATTCGGCTAAAATGTGACTATATTCCAAACTGATGAAGTACTCATCCAGGTTTATATAGAAACCCAAACAAGCTTGCAACAAATATATTTTAATACAAGTGTTAAACACAGGTGGGGCCGTAAAATATTAATTTAGGTCTGTTGCATCTAGACAATAGCAAGCTAGGGCTTAATAAACAAAATCCATAATCACTCTGAGTCATGGATATTGATTAGATACGTAACATGTGGAGATACAATATGGTCTAGGGTGGGGAATACCATGTGTTTACTGTGAATTGACGTAGCTTATATTACCAGGTAGTGTACAGAAATTGTTGTAGCAGTGTTTTAGAACTTATATGAATCCCCCCAATTTATTATTGTTACATTAAACCGGAAAATATTCTGTCTTGGTGAATTTGTTAAGTTGATGATGGTACGAAAATAAAGGGGGATGGTGGTAGGGGTGGTTCTTTTCATTGTCGTTGTCGTCGTCATCATCATCATATTATGGACATCATCATCATCACAATTATCACTTGAAGTGGGTCTCACAAGAAATTATCAAGGACTAGGATACAAAGCAACCATACTTTATGCAATGAAATCCACATGATTAATCATTAGAAAGAATTTGAATAATTTGCACTAAAAATCAAAAGCTAGCTTCTGTATTCTTTGTTGCCAGTTAATTTTCCTTGCATCTTTACAAAGGAATATGATGTCACTGGTACTACTGTACCATTTCCTTGGGCAAGGATATAAACGATACATTTACTGATTTGAGCAGATGGGACTAAAGGATGACACCGGAAGGAAATCACTGAACCAGTTCAGATTAAATGCACAAAGTTTTAATCCTGAAAAGCTTATTTATTGGTGAATAAATTTATGCATTAAATATTTAGACCAGGTAAACACGGCTCTTCCATTGATTTAAGTACACCCTCTTATGCTAACGATGGAATTGCATGAGGTATAGGCGCTCTCGGGGGAGTAACGATGACTATCTGAATCTACTTGGAAACAACATATTTGGTAAAGAACACGCCATATTTGGTAAAGAACCCACCATATATGGATTAGGGGGGGCATTCTGCTAATTTATCACTCAAATACGGTTTTTGAAACATTTTTTAATGAATCACTATCATGACTATGGGTTTCCATTGAAGTGTGGGCTCGCTGAGCTCGACATACGAGCTGACAGGAGGGTAATTACCTTAAAATAGCGAAAATGGGTCTACCAGCAAATGTGTCTACAAGCTGAAGCTCGAAGCGTTTGTGGGGATTCGTTCCAAGAATCCAAAAATTTAAGAACCTCAATAAAGGTGGCTGATCCAATCAAAATCCGGCCATTTCATGTGTCCCATCTGAAGCCTCCCTACTAAAAGCAATTAAATCAGCCCAAACGTTTGGATAGGGAAAGATTTTGAAACGTTTTATTTAAGAACATCAAAATGAAAACTTCTTAAAGAGACATGAGGAGATTCCAGAAAGAAGCGCCCCCAATTTTTCTCGAAACCCATTTTTCTCTCGCCAGGATCTTTGTTCGGCAGAGATTAGTAATCACTTTTCTGTCGTCTGTCTGTCTGTCTGTCTGTCTGGCTGTCGTCTGTCTGTCTGTCTGTCTGTCGTCTGTCATGCTGTCTGTCTGCCTGACGAAGATTAAGACCAGAATTTTGGCGTTATACAAAAACGTTATTAAGGAAAGCACATAACACCACACTGCAACTCAAAATGCTTAAGATTGTTGAATTGGCAGTGAAAATGAAGTAAATTATTAATTAAAGACCTTGTTTTCAGAGCTGCTTTTAAAAGCACAAATAGGTTACCAAATACAAAAAGAGGGACATTCCAACATCAAGTTTATACCAGGGTTGTCCTTCATGGACCTTTTTTCCCGGAACTTTCCTAAAGGATTGACCGAAGTCTGCGGGCAAAATGTGGCTTTTCATCAGCAATGTGAGGATATTGTTGGCACAAGTAGTCAGTGGCGTCCTGAGGCAAGTCAAACCAAAGGGGCAAAAATTGGCAAAAATCGTCTGCCAGAGGGAGGAAAGAAAGAAAAAAATCCATACATTGTTCCGGTGATGATTCAGAAAACTTGACGAAATGCGGCGTGTAGCACAAGAAAATTGAGAATTTACTAATTTTGCCCAAATAGGACAAAAATGCATAGTTTGTTTCCATATCGTCCCCGCTTAAACAAAATCTGTCAAGTTCAGCAAAAGGATTGAAAAAATATGACAAGAAAGTCCACTTTTAAGTGATGAGATGTTCAAAAATGCCAAAAAAGATCCAATTTAGAGGGTTAGGTCCACTTTAACGAACAAGATCCACTTTTTTAAAGTCCTGCAGCCCTCCTAAATAAATCCTGCATACAGCCTTGGGCAGTTTCATGAAATGTAAATATTTAATGCAGATCTACAACATATAAAAATAATGTAAAAACTATTCTACCTATATATACTGCCCTGCAGCATCTTTGTAGTTACAAATGATGTAAACAAGTTACAAAATATAACACTTGTACATATTTATGTGTTAAGCCATGCAATATAAAATAATTCATTACTGTTAGTGGTGGCTTCAAAACATAACACAGCTGTTTCAAAGTCTCATTTATTATGACAAAACCAAAATAAAACAAAAAAATATCAACAGCGACAGTTTTGAAGACAGTTTTGAAAACAGATTTGGATTATTTTCCCACCAATTACATCCTGAGTTTTTTATGAAATTTCATTGTGGGCAAATATGATTTCATAAAAAATCTAGTTTTACATGTCTTTCTATGGAGAATGGGTCTATAGAGGGTGCTATAACATGCAAGAATCCCTCAATGGATTTTTCTGATTTTTGCAGAGATACTAGTTCTTTAATGTCCCTACTTACAATGTATATGTCAGTTGTCAAAAGTGTAACGCTACTGCTTAAAATTGTTTTAAAAATAAAAGAGGCAATTTGCATGGGGTCAAGCAACTGTGATAACCAGAGGTCGCTCGTCAAATCCACCAAGTTCTTTCTGGTTGCAGCCGGTCTCTTTTGGTCCAAACGATGAAACATGCGGTTCAACCGGCGATTTGTGTTCTGATTGCATCCCTTATATAAAACACTCTGCTTATTTTGGTTAGATAATTATAGGTTAATAACTGTGCATTTCTTGCAAGAAAAATCGGACAGATCAATGCATGCGCGCTGAGATTTTGATGTGTAGAGAGTGCATTGGACAAGCATCAAAATTCATCGCAAGCCTGCATTGATTTGTCCCATTTTTTCGAGCAAAAGTATATGTGCAGTTATTCCGTACATGCCAGAAAACAGAATTTGCCTTAAAGGAGAACCCGTACAATGAATAATATTATACAATATATCCCATAAAATAATTATTGACCACATAGAGTGGTTTCATTGAAAAACAAAATTATTTTAACCATAACAAGGCGGTTCTCGAACCACAAGTCTCGCCTGCTTTCGCGTATAGCTGTAAGACAAAGAGCAGCACACCAGATTGCAACTGTACAAGTAGAGTGTTCCCAAAGAAGTTGTGCAAGCAGTTTTTTTTTTTTTTTTTTTTTATAGGTTAATAACTGTGCATTTCTTGCAAGAAAAATCGGACAGATCAATGCATGCGCGCTGAGATTTTGATGTGTAGAGAGTGCATTGGACAAGCATCAAAATTCATCGCAAGCCTGCATTGATTGTCCCATTTTTTCGAGCAAAAGTATATGTGCAGTTATTCCGTACATGCCAGAAAACAGAATTTGCCTTAAAGGAGAACCCGTACAATGAATAATATTATACAATATATCCCATAAAATAATTATTGACCACATAGAGTGGTTTCATTGAAAAACAAAATTATTTTAACCATAAAAATGACTTCAAACCATCTAGTCTGACCATGCGCTATTTAAAAACCGTGCTAGTGTAAAAGTTTATGAGATACGGCCGGCACGTTTGCGGCATACAAGGGCCATGGAACTAACCATGAGAAAGGGTCACTGGTGAAGGTGTAGGACAATACTGTGCCGGACGTATCGATAACATTATACATATCCATATGCACTAGCGCGAATTCAAATGCGCCAGGTAGACAAAATTTTTAAATATTTTTATGGTTAGTATATAATTCTGTTGTCTCCATGAAACACTCTATTATGTGTGAAATAATTATTTATAGCATATATTATAAAAATGTATTCTTAGTACAGGTTCTCCTTAATGATTACCTGTAGTTTTACATTTCACGCATCTTGTTTCAAAAAACTACTGACAATTGGATTTCACTTACTAAAATATTGTTATAATAAACACCCTGGGTGTTAATTAGAGGAAAATGTTTCATTATAATTCCAGTAAAATATAAACCAAATCCTCTGCCAACAGCACCAGCACCCCTGCAAATGCCAGTACCTCAATATGGCCACTCACATGGAAAAGAATTTAGTATGTGCCACCACCCTGTGAATTTGGCAGCCTCAACGCAGCAATGGAATAAACGCAACTGATGTGGTGGCAATATAATGAATTCATACTGCTCACATGGCTGAAAGATGGGAAAACACAGGCGGTTGAAGGTCATTAATCTCAGCAATTCAGTATTTGCATTTTTGAATACAGATTAATGAATCACGGCAATATTACAGGAAGAAAACGAGGACCTTTTTTGGAAAAATAGTTCGATGAAAAAAGTATAACACTCAAGACAAATGTCATCTCAATTAAATCAGATTTACCATTTCTTATAACTATTGCAGTTGCGATGCTGCATCATATAACGATGACGTTTTGCAGATTTAGTGTCATCGTTTGCCATTATGTACTAAGCCAAAAATTATTAAGAGCATTTAATTTGGAAGCTTGCCAATGAATAGTTCCAATATTAATCCATGTACACGCAATCAGTTTCTGCAATGAAGATTATCGCGCTGTGTGCATCCGCCTATCAGCAAAGTATTGGAAATAGTTGCTTCGACTGAAGTGTGTTCAGCGCGGCATGAATCTTGACATCATTCCCCTCACATTACCCCCCCCCCCCCCCCCCCCCATCTATTAATACATATCCAAGAGTAAAATTTATCTTGTAGTAAATAAACAATAGCTAATGTTAAACATAAGACGTCATGAAATTTGCCCATTGTAATCATAACTTAATCCATGATATAAAAGATTCAGTTTTATCTCATGATCAACGGACAAGCGAAATGTTATTAAATATGTCAGGTTCTACAATATTTAACACTTTAGATCGGGAAACTCTCGAGTGAATGAATTATCAAAAAAATATCAAGGTTTGAAATAATCGCGTTGAATATGTGTTTATGAATTTAATCACTGGTGAATTCTTTAGATGGCTTCGGTGAAAATAATTTTTTTATTTTCTAAAATTCTGTTATCACCAGAGCTGGAAACATGTGCGAAATCGTTAGATTCAAATAAATATTGCATCAGCATGAGTTACCTCAGTGATTTGTTGATGGCTATTGGTCACCAACTTATCCTCTCCAACCAAATTGTTTTTTTTTTCAAATGGAACTTTGGCCCACTCGTGTCATTGGGTTCTGACTTTAAGTTGCAAAAATTAGTTTCTCCCTTAACTCTAAAGCCCGCCGGTTTTTGCAAATCAAAATAACAACCACGATTTCTCATATCTACCAAAATGAAAATCAAAGATGAAATGTCCTTAAAGAGGGACAAACTGGCACATTTGAAAACTAGTGCGCCCTAAAGATTTTCAAAATCGATATTTTTGAATGGTGGTAAAGCTTGTGTATACAAGCCCTCCACCGAAATGATTAAGACCAAATCAGCTTCATATGGGTAAAACAGAATTAATTGTAATTTTGCGTCGCCGGCGACGCGAAAGTCAGCAGACGATGAAAATGGCGTTTACACAAGAACATGCATGTTTCCCACGCTAGCACACTGTTGACCGGTCTATAACCTTGTGGTTTTAATATCAGTGAGTACGAGTCAAAAATATTAATGGTAATATACACATTGTTGATTAAAGTTATGGAAAACGTAAAGGGTGGCCTACAAAGTACTGGGATTATCTTTATCTTAAGATCAATGTCCTCATCTGTTTTGGGTATGTTATTTTTATGTGTAAAATATATCTATGTGCTTCCAATGGCCTAGACTATCAATTTAAGAGCAAGTGAGACAATCCATATTTTGTGAAAAATGATGCCAGTGCGCTTTAAATTTTTACGTTTTGTGACATATGAGGAGTTATGTCACAAACTGCAAAGATCACCTTAACTTACATAGCGACATGTTTGCCACTTATTCTTTAAGCACATTATCCCAGTAAGGATCAGCGTCGCGATAT
>JAMKCH010048832.1:0-11800 GCA_023653785.1 Ophioderma brevispina
ATGCAATCGCTAAACATGGATCGATTGACAGCTTAATGTATTGTAGTTCTGGGATGTATGCATCTTGTCCACCAACATGTCTGGTGGCTGACGTCATATTGAATACGATATACAATATGGGATATAATTGGAAGCGGTATTTATTTACGCGTATTTTGACACCTCATTTGTGGCGATGGATGGAGTATTGTTGAAGTTATGCCCACTTGACCGAACCCACCCCAGGATTTAAAAGGTGCAGTAAATCCTATTGACAATCATACTGTTACAAATTGAAATCAGTGCAATCCTCTTCTTCTCTGTATGAGTAATTCTCCTTCTCTATAGGGCTTACTGCAACAGAGTAACTGTTGCGTGAAAATTGAGACATCCGTTACTTCCTGGCTGACTGACCGGCGATTAAAGACAAAATGAGGCATTTTCATAAGTCACAAATGTGATATCATTACTTCGGCTGATTCAAACACTTAAAGGAGAACCCGTCCAACGAATAATATTAAAGGGATTAGCAGCGATAATGTGAGAGAATCGAAAAAATGTGGAAATGCATTTTTTTAACTTATAAATCAGGGATAAGTGTGTACAATTCCATATAACTGCTTTAATGTTGAAATAAACCACCAAATAGTGAAAAAATTAAGTATTTGAGGACATTTATCATACCGTCTCGCGCATATAGACATACAGCAACAGCATCTCAAAATCTGCAGTGCTAAACAGCTGATTGTAGTTTACACAAGTACAAAATAAATAAAGATCAATAATGTTTGTGTTTGAGGTCAAACTGTTTTGATCATGGTGCACAATATCACGCTGAAAATCTGTGATATTCACCGGGAAAGGCTTTTTTGATTTCAAGTCGGAATTTTGATACGCACGTATAGAAATTACAGAATCAGATAAAAAGTACTGCCTTGTCTTTAATACACGGATTTCAAGCCAACCACTTGCAGGTTATGTTCGCATATCCATGCCAGTAACAAAAATATAAAAATATGAATTTTGATGATTTTTTCGATGTTTCGGATTAGCAAATCGCTGCTAATCCCTTTAAACAATATACACTATAAAATAATTATTGACCACATATCGAGTGGTTTCATAGAAAAACGTAATTATATAACCCTACCAAAGAATTAAAACCATCTAGTCTGACCATGTGCTAATTAAAAATCGCGCTAGTGTATAACGTGTTATGCGATACGACCGGCACGTTTAGGTCATACATGCCATAGGAAATACACATTATGAAAGCATCATGCGTGAAGATGTATGACGCTACTGTGCCGTCCGTATCGCATAACACAAATACATATCCCATATACAGTAGCGCGAATTTCAAATAGCGCGTGGTCAGACAAAATGCTTTAATTCGTTTTATGGTTAGTATAATTCTGTTTTCCCATGAAACCACTCCATGTGTTCAATAATTGTTTTTATAGCGTATATTGTGTAAGTTATTCTTGATACAGGTTCTCCTTTAACATAAAGTTGAGTCTTCATTAATCCAACACACTTTTAGCAAACTCGTAACATTAATTTCTTATGACACTTATCAGATCGTCTGAAATTTGAATGCAAAGTGGTATGTCGTGCAAATTCTTCGTCCACATGTTGTACCAGATGCTGCTGTCCGACTTCACTTGACTGAACACACCCCAGGATTTAAAAGTTGCTGTAAGCCCTATTGACAATCATACTGTTACATAATGAAATCAGTGCAGTCCTCTTCTTCTCTGCATGACAAATTCTCTATAGGGCTTACTGCAACTTTTAAATCATGGGGTGGGTTCAGTCAAGTGGGCATAACTTCAACAATACTTCATCAATCACCACAAATGAGGTGTCAAAATACGCGTAAAGAAACACCGCTTCCAATTATATCCCATAATGTATAATGCGATGTATCGTTTGAACTTGACAGACAAATTTCAGGGGTGGAGATTTACTTTTTGGGTGTGTTTATTAATTGGCGTACCAAAATATATAGACAGGTCCAAAACAATTTGTCACTTTATAATGGTACAATACATGGCATGCGAGCTGGCGGTGATTTGTTCTTCTTCGAGTGTCACTTCAACTTGGCAAAAACTGTCTCCATGAAAGCTATTTCTAGGGATTCATTGGCCACGAATCCAAAAATAAACATCACACGTAGATTGTGGAGAGTTTGTGCCTGGAGAAATTTAGTTCGGTTTATAGCGGCTTTAAGTGTTGCAGGATGGTTTTTAGTGCTCTTGGTCGCCCATTTTAAGAAAGCTAAGATTAGCACTGAAGATAATTAGATCTACAAAAGGCAGGAAAGACTAGGTTAGCAAAAGAAGAAAGTGAGGAAAGACTTAGGTTACATGAAAGATGGAGTATATTGAATACGAGAGTACAGGAGAGACAAGACAGGCTAGCAAAGAGAAAAAAGAGGATAAAATATAATATATATAGATGCAAACTAATCTTAGCTTTCTTAAAATGGGCGACCAAGAGCACTCAAAACCACCCTGCAACACCTTAAAGCCGCTATAAACCGAACTAAATCAGTAATTGTGAAGAGTTGACTAATACTTGTGGTGCTCACGGATAATTCATTTGAAATGTTGCTCGTAGAAAAGGCTCAGTAGACGATATATGGGTGAAATGATTACCTCAATGCTTAGATAAGAAAAGCTAGTGATGCTATAAACTCCATCATGATTACAGATTATGGCTATGATGAAACACAGGAAGCTGTATTACATCAGTTTTTCCGTTGTCACCTGAAAATCATTGACACAAATACAGAATGTGAATTAGCAAGATGATAAAACTCAAGTCATCAAGTCAAGTCATCCATAACAAGAGTGACTCACGCTTGTGATTCTTGAATCAAGTTTTCAAAAATAGAAATTGTGTCTGAAGATGCTAAAAGAACTTGTCAGTGTACTAATCAATAAATAATTATCCTGTGTATGCACATCCTCGTACACTACTGCTTTTTCAAAATGAAAATAAAAACTATCAAAATTTTCTTGGAATTTATAATACTAGTACTTAAATATTTATTGAAGGCCTAAAGGATTTTTTCACAAGCAAAATATTATAAGCTATTAAATCATAAATGAAATTTTCTTTAAAAAAAAAAAAAAGCATGACTCATAAATAAAGACAGCGCATAGGTCAGTTTACCCTTTTGACCTACACTGTTAAAAAATTTCCGTAAATTTACGGAAGTTTCTGGCAGCAGTATTTCCAGACATTTTTAGGGTAAATTTACAGAAACATCTGTCAATTAACGGAACTTTGACAGTAATTTTACAGAAATTAGTCTCATATTACGGAAAAAATGTGTATTTTAACAGAATTTTTCCGTAATTTAAAATTACGGAACCAAAAAAAAAAGTCCGGAATATTGCTGCCAGAAATTTTTGAAATATTTCCGTAAATTAACATTTTTTATGTTTTTTTGTTTTTTATTGTTATTGTTTTCTCAAACAGATTTTCCGTAAATTTACGGAAAATCTGTTTTCTTAATTTACGGAAATTTTTAACAGTGTAATGAGTACCGGGCACTACAAAATCAATACTGTGCCACGCTGTTTAAACAGGGCTTATTCATAGCTTTTCACTAACAAAAGGAAAGCAAATACACTACCCATGGCTTGTTACAGCGAACACGCAGGGTGGTAAAATCAAACTCCGCATTCCACAAAAAAGTGATATTTTGTCTAAGAAGACGGCCTAACCAGGAGAGGGTCGGCATATATGACAAGTTCTACCACGCAGTACAACCATGTAGAAAAAGTCAAAGTGGTTTCAATTAAAAGTCAACACTTTTTCATAATTTGGTTACTAGAAGATAATGTTTTATTAGACGACAAATAATTCGTAAGCTATGACAAAACGTTTCATCAGTCTTTTAGATACTGCTCAATAGGCTAAAGAAGCAGATGATCGCACAAAAGCAACTTTTAAAAACAACCAAAACGGGCCAAGGAGCAAAAGGCCCCCATGAAAAATCAAAGACCAGAATCGATAAAATGGGGATCCACCACAACCGAAACATTATAGACCAAATCCTAAAGGGCCCAGGCTGTTCCCGGTAATTTATTTAGAATCCACACGAGCACACTTATTTTTGCTGATAACAAAAATAAAACGAACGAGTTGGCGGAAGGTGTTTCATGACTGACCGATCGAGGTCAAAGTTCCATTCTGATAAAAAAATATTGTATTAAAAACGTCACACTCGTCATATCAACTACGAACATACACAATCAAACGCTATTTGGACCCCAAATTATTAGAAAATGTGCAAAAACATCGTGGTCGATATTTGCGATAAACCAAATTGATGCCTAAGGATCATATTATATTCGATGGTCGCCTAACGAAATCAACGATGAAGTGCATTTTTTCCATGCTGTACCGTTTCGTAGTAATGAGCTTACGTGGTAACATCTACCCGTCCGCCAATAAGCCCGTCAAATCGAAATGGCCGTGGGAAATCTATCTCTATGGTATAAAGTACATTTTGGATTCCTTGTTCTTTGGAACTTTTGGAAGGATTGTGGGAGATAATAACTGATATTCCATACCTATACTTGCTGGCAGAATTGTTCAGAAGTGGGCAATACACGCGCCGTAATGTGTGCGTGAAAAGGGGAGGAGTCTATGGTTAGTCTTAACGATTCACGTATTCCAAAAAACTTGTTCCAAAACGCGTTTAGATATTCTAACCTTTTGCTTACTTAAAGGAGAACCGCACTAAGAATAACTTATACAATATACGCTATAAAAATAATTATTGAACACATATCGAGTGGTTTCATGGAAAACGAATTATACTTACCATAAAAATGAATTAAAACATTTTGTCTGACCATGCGCTATTTGAAATTTGCGCTAGTGTATATGGGATATGTATACGTGTTATGGATACGGACGGCACATTCACATGTGACGCTTTATGTGCATTTCCTATGGTGTGTATGACACAAACGTGCCGGCGGTATCGCGTAACACGTTATACAATAGCGCGAATTTTAAATAACCCATGGTCAGACTAGGTAGTTTAATTCATTGTTATGGTTAAAATAATTCCGATTTTAGATGAAACCACTCAATATGTGGCCAATAGTTATTTTATAGAGTATATTGCATAATATTATTCGTTGTACGGGTTCTCCTTTAAACATCGTCGTTATTTAAAGACGCTGACCTGAGTGAATTAAGGCTTGTAGCGTTTAGGGTGCTACACCAATTGGGCGCGAATGATATGCGCCATTGCTGCTGTAGAATTGGAAAGTGCTTGACGAAACCACACACTAAAACACTTCTTAAACTAATTTTGGTCCCGTACCTACTGACTTTTAATGCACTTTAAATAAATAAACTCCTTTATAGAATTGCGTTTACTTAAAACGATTACGTTTATCGCAGTTGGGGGGGTCTAGGTTTTTAAATTGGAAAATTTGAGTCTTCTAGCTTAATTGGATTATAGCATGATAGAAAAGTGTAAACTCTCAGCTTTTTTTGCTTTTTGTTTGAGGTAAATAGGACATTGCGTTCCAATTTTATGCTAAAGCAAGCAAGTCTCTTACGTTGATGCATTTTTGTATATATTTGTATCTTTAAATAAAATAATTTTTTTTTTTTTTTTTTTTTTTTTTTTTTTTTAACTCCTTTATAGAATGCGTTTATTAAACGTTACGTTTATCGCAGTTGGGGGGGGTGGTCTAGGTTTTCAAATTGGAAAAATTTGAGTCTTCTGCTTAATTGGTATTATAGATGATAGAAAAGTGTAAAACTCTCAGCTTTTTTTGCTTTTGTTTGAGGTAAATCGGACATGCGTTCCAATTTTATGCTAAAGCAAGCAAAGTCTCTACGTTGATGCATTTTTGTATAGATTTGTATGTAAAAATGCTCACCCTGTGATTTTTAAGCAATATAAATTTTTATCATTATGGTCACCTATTGCAAGCTTTTTCGAAATTCATTCGGCAAATGCATCAAGTAAAATTTTTCAGCTCGATAGCATTTCTTATTATTGCTTTATTTCACTTCCCCCAGTGATATTAAGACCGTTATTTAAAAAATAATTTCAACCCATTAAAATCCCCCATTTGCACCAAATTGCACCAAATAGATGTGATAATTATATTTAAAAAATAATTGACAAATATTTCAAGACTGGCCCAAATTAATATCTTTTTCTTGGCATGCGGCGGGGGGAATCTGAATCTTGTTTTATGTTCCTCCTTTGTGCTGGCGGCCCATTATGGTTGTCGCACAGCACTATGAACACGTACGTGGATACGTCGCGCATTTAAAATACTAACATTATTTTAGACAGAAATTCTAAAATATCAAACTTAAGGATCTTACGGCGTATTCGGCTATTCCCATCAGGTGTGATCTAATACCGTTCTAAGCATCTTAATAAGCAAAAAAACCTGGTTCGAAGAAAATTGGGGGGGGGGCGCTTATTTCTGGAATAGTTCTCGTATCTCTTAAAGACCACCCACTATCAGTGATTACCCGAAAGAGGAAAATATTTGAAAGTTGCCAGTAATAGCTTAAAAATTGAAGGATTACGTCTGTATAATTCTCATAACACTGTAAAATGAAATGTCTTGAATTGAGAAAAATCATCTAAATTTATCCCCCTGTAAATAGGGGATTAGGCATTTGTAACAACTAGGAAAGCATTAAATCAAGATTCCAATCCAAGATCCAAAACCCAATCAATAATAATTACAAAGGATTTCTTATAAAACTGCATACAATACTACCTATTATATGAGTGCACCAGGCAGACAAAGTTATCTCTTTGACATTTACGCCATAACAAAGATAAAACAGTTGGTTTAATCATCTTGAATTCAATCATTGTCTTCTTTGTATCTGGATTTCAGTCTTGAATTCATTGTAGTATTTATTCAGGGTCTTGATTCAGGAGGCAACAAAAGTAATTCATCATGTACTGGGTATTTAAATTTCAGATGATTTTTTCCAATGCAAGAAATTTTCAGTCACAGTGCCAGTTATTTTTCCCAAAGGAAGGAATTGCAGAAAGGAAATAAACCGCAGTCCAACGAAACGACCCTCCGTGAATTACGTGTTGTAGTAAGTGTCCGTACGGCAGTAATTACGAAAATATCGGATTCTGTGCATTAGGTTGCTTCTGCGTCATAATCATTTGCGGGGTATTAGGGTACACGTACTTGTTACAGATATGCAAAAGCTGATTTTATGATTTTTTTTTCGATGTTATGATTTAGCAACCCACTGATAGTGCCTTTAACAGGGACAAGGGCGTTCCTTCCCGAAGTATTAACAATTCCCTGGTCGACCGGGATCCTAGGGTTATGCTGACTCGAAGGAAATTTCCTGATGCGGCCCCACGTGACACGTTTGGAGTTTATATGCTCAGCAGATTCGCGAGTCGAAAGCTTCATAAACATTTTAATCCTTTTCAAATTATTTTTTATTATTACTATTAGATAAACCAGCGTTCCCCAGATACACGATATTTGTAAAAAATTACTCGAATAAGTTTTGGGATAGCGCAAAAGTCATGTTGGAGATCAATTACTCGGTTACGACGAAATCCATCGATTACTTGCTTCGAATCGCTATTAGGTTTATCGTCTAGATAAAACTAGCAAATATAAAACTTGCGAAAAAAATTTAATTTTCAGATGACGCACCTAACATTTTAATTAATCCAGAATTGTGAGAAATACATGTCTTTCATCGTTTTGGAGAAGAAAAAACAAATACCCAAATACCATCCTAAAATCAATTTGCCTAGTTTGCACCAAGATTCATATCGAAGCTGGATCAACACTAAAATGTTATCATGCAAACCTATCCATAACACTGAAATTGTTGTTGTTGAAAATTACCTTTGGATAAATTGTATTTATCATATTTTCTTATTGTATAACTTATGCATCGGTTCTGTAAAGTCACCAATTTCAATGTTTGCATGTGCTATGTCTTTTATTGAATATAATATGTTCCACTTTATCTAAATATTCTTTTAGTATGTTTTTAGAAGATGTACGTACATTTTACGACATTGTGTAAATAGGCCTATATAACTTTATGACCTTAAATCCAGGGCATTACACCACGCGTTTCGTTCAGTTATGGCCCAGTGACGGTTATTACGGCATCCAATTTTTATATTGTATATAATTTTATAGTTGATACTGAGATGAAATAAATTCGACTGACCTGATTGATACTGTTAATAGTTTATGAGATCATTGCTGAAGTTAATAGCTACACCTACCTTCTCGCCTATTAAATTATGACGTAGTTGCAAGAGTTCCACCGTGTGAACAAGAGAGATCACCTATTCTTTACCAGAAAAATCAATTACAATGTATGTTGTCAACTTTATCTCTGTTTTGGACTTTGAAGGTTAATATCACGAAAGTGTGTTGGTTCGATGGAATTCTAACTTTACAATTTATGATAGATTATTATAGATATATAAGGTAGATGAAATAGATATTATAGATAGATTAAATCATACCATACATACAAACATACACACATACCATACCGCATACCATACACAACATCATACATACATGCATACATACACACACACACGCCAAACACATTACATGCAAGTTTTTATATATCATCGGGTGAAAGGTTGGCGAAATTTTCCGGGCCTCTCTAGACCTACTCGATCGAGTTCGGCTTCAGGTTATGAATGGAAGGCCATACTTGCCGCGCAGTGGATTTCAAGTCCTGAGGCAGGAAGAGAGATTCGTCTGATAAATCCCAGGACCCTGTTTGTCTTGGCCACAACAGACTGGACATGATTCCCCCATTTGAGATCAAGCCCTAAATATGAATGTGATTTGGTTTCTGGTAAGATTAATGTCTTGGTATGCGGGAAACAGAAAAACGAAGCACTTCAGACAACGTTGAATTCCATCTGCCACAGTTCCTGCCACTTGTTTGAGGTGTTCAAATTTGACAGGAGCTGATGGTAGTCACTCTCATTACGTACAGGTGTAAACATCACCCAGTCGTCTGCAAATAACGTCACGTTTGCAGCCTTGATATTTTGTTCAGATCATTATGTACAACAAGAATAAGTGATGGACCCATCACATCCCCTGTGTGAAACTCCAGCATTACATGCGTTCATCGTAACAGCTCCACCATCTACCGATACATGTGTTACCGTTGGTGAGGAAAGTAGATGATCCAGACAAAGGTGCTAATGGTTATCCCATGTTATTATCTATGGCGAAGTCATATGATAATTTCTGCTTGGGTCTCATTGTTGAAAGCTTCGGCTAAGTCGTGTACTGTCTGAATCAGTTGCGTGTTGTTTACCGGATAGGATTTGGTACTGGTCAAGGATTTGATGGTATTACTGTGCAAGATGTGCTCCAGTAGCTTGCAACACATCGCTGTCGATGACACAGGACTGTAGTCCTTTCTTATATATAGATCGTTGCAATGTCGGTTGTAAGCCAACAAGATGAAACCACACTAGAACTCAAAGACTTTCAAGCCAAAAGAGCTTCAGTCTTTGGAATCAAAAGGGATTCCAGTTTGTTGTCCTAAAAGTGGTCCTTCGCTTTCCTAGCGGACAGCATCAGAACGATACATTTTCATATACGATTTATATTTTTTTCGGACCTAAGACCTATAGATCATATCTATAGCTCCTCTACCAACCCTGGCTTGATAGCTTAGTTTGCAAAAGCGCCGTGCTGGTAATATCGTTTGCTGGCCATCTCCAGGGAAAGGTTAATACGTATATACAGGCTATACCGTGTGTCCCATTTTACCTGATCCTTTAGTAAACGTTTGTAATTTTACATATTTGTTAGATTTTCTTTGTTACCGATGGAAACCTTTGTTGATTTTTGTTTTACCCTGGAAGTAACTCGATCAAACCTACGAACACGTAAAATAACGGTCGTTTACCGTAAGTCATGCAAGTTTTCCGTAAGAAATCGTTTTTAACCACAACTTGCCCCTGTCTCTCACATTTACTTTTCTTCAAAAATACCCAGCTTCAAACCAAGCGTCATATGTGATACTGCTGGAAATGGGCAAGTCACGGCAAAATAATTTAAATAATATTAGGAGTGTATCGGTCTTGACCCACCGACGCACTCTTGAGAGCCAAGAGGGGAAGGTCTCCCCTGGCCGTTACGTAACTGGCTTCCAAGCTTATATTTCAAATTCATACCACTTGAATGTGCTAATACTGCAGAACATTTCTTGTAGCCTACAGGGATGTAACCAGAGTTTTTGTAAGTACTCATAGATGCTTAAGCTTAAAAAAATAAATGTCATTTATCTCAATGAAAAAATGGTCCCAGTACAGGTGAAGTGTGATATAACGCGGCGCATCGCGACTGACCATAGCGGAAATTTTATGAAGTTAAAACACGAAGACAAAATGTCCCTAACACTTTTGAGCAATGTTATCTGATTCTAATTGCCACTATACATAATTGTCTCTAAGCTCTTTTGTAATTTGATAAATTCAAATGGCCAGAAGGATTCACGTGGATATACAAAATAAATCATTAAGTAAGACAGCTTCGCATCAAATCTAGAGTTGTTGTTACCAAAATGCAAGTTTCAAACCCGAATGCATTTCATTCTCTATAGCTGAATGGTAGTGAAAGATACGAAACACTTTATTCTTTTGTCTCCATACATTCTACAATTGAGATGAATCCTTGCTAAAAGCCATCTTAGTACAAAATTTAATGTGTCACTTATAGCAAGCTGACATAAAATAAAGGTAATTCCTTTGTTTCCATCCATAGATGAAATTCCACCAAGAGTTCTTAAAGGTGTCTACGAACTATATGTAAGGCTTAACAATCAGAATGGTTTTTGGTAATATTATATAATACCTATTTGTAACGGTTATTTGGTGGTTGAATCGCGAACATTGACCTAGCTAGTATTTTGTAAGTTCTGACATTTCTTGTAAATAATTATAAGCAGGATTCAAAAATGGGTTATTAAAACTCCAAAATATATCTATATTTGCTTGAAATTGTAAGGTTTTCTAGCCAATAGATTTTTAAATGAAGTGCGACAATACATCTACACAGGTATTAAAAATTAGAATTAGGCCGGATAGGCCCGAGTGCACCGAATTGCGGTATGTTACTAGTTTAGTAAGCATGCTACTCGCCAACTTACGGGTAATTTAGTTGGTGTCGCTCAGGTTTAGCAGCGACAAAGACTCATTGGTTTAAGCATTTAAGCAGCGACCAAGTGTTATTAAATGTTAATTGATGTGCTCTTTATCAAAGATGGGTTTAGATCATGTAATGACCTGGTTAGATCAGATCAGTTATACGTATCAGTGATGCATACTGAATGATCAGTATAACCAAACAACTCGTTTTTGCTAGATCGGTTTATATAGCATTGTGTATTAGATTCAGAATACGGATTGGTTTGAATCTCCGCAAAACGTTTGTTTGATTTTATTATTGATACTATTCTTTACGGTAAGAGAAGTAAGATTCAACTTTGAATATAAAATCAGCGTTATAACACCAGATAATAATACAGATAATACATGTCAGCTCATTTTCAATCCCACGTGTACATGGATGTTAGGGAATTAACTCCAACCAAGTCTCTTTAATAAAGAATTATTACATTTATCATATATACTTTTCAAACAATCTTTTTACTTCTTAGGCATTGCATCCAATCTGTCCATTAAGAAAAAAACCTAATTTTACAATATTGCTAGCTAAACAAACTATTTTTAATATCACCTAAGCGATTTGCAAATTGGTTATAACGC